>OZ038423.1:60566007-60848819 GCA_964036155.1 Diploscapter coronatus
AGCTTCTGACGACGAGATTCCCGACGATTTGATGGAGCAGGAGCTTCCCACTCAAAATCCATCAACATCAAATCAGGCATCTGACTCGAACTCAGGATATGGGTTTGCCTGGAGAAATCGGGCAGTTTTGGGTTAGTTCGATTTTATCCTTTCAATGAAAATCTCAACTTTTGCTTATGCTTCAGATTTTCATACTTGGAAGTATTAGAATCCTGAGATAATTTTGCGTTGGAATACTTTATAAGATATTTGAAAATAATTAAAATTTCTCTATGCTTCACCTTTTCACTCGGAAGAAAAACGAAAATTAAATGCTAATTCTGGACCATTCTCTCGTTTTATTAGAAATCAGAATTTCGGAAGAAAAATATCCGCATTATTCTCAGGTCTAGCAGGTTTTCAGCCGAACTGAGGAAATATAGGGAAATGGGTACGCAGGAATAACTCCTTCTATTGAAAAGTGATACATTAGGGGGGATACGCTCAGAAATTTAGGCTTAAGCGCTGCCTAGGTCTGATTGCTCTAATTATTATAATTTGAGAGAAACTCGCTCCCGAGATCAAGGGTCTGTGCGACTTACTCGAGCCATCCGACTTGCCAATTGACCAGCGAGTCAAAGCCTGCATTCTGTTTGATGCTGAATATTTCGATCCGGACAGATATTTGTAAGGGATGTTTCTATTTTAGAAAATCTTATTTGTTTCACCGTTTGAAAATACTATTTTTTTTTATTTTAAAAGTTGATTTTCTAGAAAAAAAATTTGAAAATCTTTAACTGTTTAGAAGATATTATTATTTGTTTTATAAAATTTGGAACAATTTTTAATAATTACGAAACTTTTCAGGGTGGACAATTTCCAAGAGGACTACCAGGTCGACTGCGCACTTTCCGAGCCGTTCAGGATGAAACTCGCTTTGACGGGCAAAGACCGGTCCAGACTCAAGGATCTGCCCAAGAGGAAGTTGCCGAAGTGGGTTGCGGGAATTTTTACATCAAAAAATTCTAGAATTAGACAATTTAGCTATTTTTGAAGTAGGAATATAATTGAATGTTTTAAAATAAAAAAAACCACCTTTTACATTCTGCTTTCTAGAAAGAAAATGATAGAATAAGTTTGAGAATTTTCAAACTCACAAACCGCTTGAATATGAATGCTGCGCGAGTTTTAATTGGACTAATTAAATAAGTTCCAGAAAAATTTAACGGAAAGACATTTTGAACGGATAACTGATCGAACTTTTCGATGTTTCAGTTAAGCTAGTTAAAACTTCAGACTATCCCAGTCCGATGCCAGATCTGTCGCGTTTGGTCTTTTCGACCTTCTGATGGCCTTTTCCTACGATCAGCGAGTCAACAATTGGGCCTCTACTTGCATGTCGGGTAATTTTATTTTTAATTCGTGATTTTTTAAAAATTTATTTGTGACATTATGTATGGATGGGAAACTCTCGTTAGACTATCCTTTCATTTTATAGAGATTTTGAAACTTACAAAATCTAGCTTGAATTATGAATTTTCGAATTTCAGGAAAGAACATCGTCAAGATGTCCCCCACGCTGTCGTTCCACGTCAAATATGACAGTTTGAAAGAGGTGAGTTCTACAAATTTAAAAAGGAGCGTATTCTATGATTTTTTAGAAGAAAAGGCAAAGTGCTTTGCTCTTACCCTTTATTCGGTGAATCCCCACTTAAAAGTGATTCCAAAATCGATTTTCTCTCGAGTTGTGATATACATTTGTAAATCTGCTTTGATAAACGTGTAGAGAATATTTTTAGAATATTTCAGCGAAAATTATTTGAGAAATTCTACTCATTTCAAAGCACCATGAAAGGGCGAATTTTTATAATTTTTAAAAATTAGGTGATATTTTCGAAAGTTCAGGCTGTCAGCGGGGTGGCCCGTCGAATTCTGACCTTCGCACTCTATCGAAACTGGAATTTGGCGACGAAGGCGCTGGATGATGCGAGGTGGTTTTTTTTCAAATTGTAAAAAACTAATCTTATCGAAAAATAAAGCTAAATTTGCGTTTTTATTTTGTTTAAATATCGATTTTTCCAGAGAAATCCTTCGCCAAGGCCCCACAGCAGTTGTCCACGCACTCTGCAAGATCCACCAAATGATGATAACCACGGGCGAATTCCACTATCTGACTAACGATCTCTACATCACCGAGTATCTCATCTGGATTCAGGTTACTGTAGATTAAAAAAATTATTTTTGGATTACTGTAGCTTTTAATGAAATAGAATTTTGAAAAAAATGAATTCCTGCAACTTTTATTTTATACACTAGTTTTGAAGATAAGTTTGTAATTTCAGTCCGTCGACCAGAAGCTCATGAAGTTCTTACTGAAAGAGGCTGAGAAAATTCAGGTACAGAATTCTTACTGTGTATTTTATTTTTTGCTAAAAACATAAATTAGTTCAAACAGTTCCGAAGCGTTGATCATTGAAGGAACTTCAAAACTCATACGAACATTTCTTGAAATCTAAAAGATAATTTCCGGTTTTTCAGATTCAAAAGTCCGACATCCCATTCGACTTGGCGAGTATTGAAGAGGAAGTCCAAATTCGTGACGCGGCTGAAAACATGAACGTGGTCAATTTGGACAGTGACGATAATGAAGAATGAACATCATCAAAAATTCAATTATCGGCTCTTTTCAGTTATCAGAACATGCTTCATTTTCCTTTCAAAATCGCTATCTTTGGTTCATCCTGATATTTCCCAGAGTGACCATTTATATGCAAGTTTTCTCCAAATGACTTAAAAACTTCGGTTTTCGTTGTTGATTTGCACCAGTTGTTGTATTTCTCTTGTTGAAATTAAAATTCTATATTTATTCTTCTATCCTTTTTAAACTATACCCGGTTTTTAACCGTGAAATATCGTTTTTTTCAAAATTTATCGATTTTTCCCTAAAATAGCGATTTCCCAGGTCTTTCGAGAATGATCTCGCGCTACCTCTACAAGCAGTACATTCGGCTGCTCACCGATTGGCCTAAGGACATGGCGAAAGGCGCCGATAAGTAAGCGGGGAAAAGTGGACGGGGCCAAAAGTCGATAAGGGGTGGAGTTTAGAGTAAATTGCAATTTAACCGCGCACTTTATTTTTCAATCGATAAAAAGAGGCGGGGCTAAAAACTCGTTTCTGCGAATTTCGCCGCGGTTTTTATTTCTTGAATTTTCAGCGATCTCTCGACGTTTCTCGTGACGCAAGTGGAGCGCGCTTTCCGACAAGAGCAAGAACTCGATAATAACCTATGTGAGAAGAAGTATCAAGGTAGTTTTTATTTGAATTTTTCTAAATTTATTTTATTTAAATGATTTTCACCGAGAATATTTTTTAAACTTTACTTTATTTGAAAAGTTAATGATTTTTATACTTGTTTAGCCCTACAAAATAACCCCATGATTCATTCTTAGACATTTTTCAAATGTATCGAGAATATTTGCCGAAAGATACAAAGGTTATTCTTATCAAAAAAAAAAAAATTGAAATAGCGAATTTCAATAAGGGCCTAATCTTGAATAGGCTTAGCATTTGCGAATGATAAAGAGAGGGATTTGAGACTTGATCAGTGACGAGATGAGTCTCGATATTTGAATGGGATTACCATACCCTTTTTCTTTATTAAAACTAAACTAGGAAAAAGGATTTAGCGTTTTGTTTGATAACTGCATAAAAGTCCATGGAAAAAGCGGTATTTGCAAATGTAGAATTTTTATCCATCTCCTTCCTCAATTCGAGATCAACAAAAGGGATTGTTCAGTGATTATTACAGACCTCTGAAACTTCAACATTTTGTGAAACAAGATAAAAGGTTAGGAGTTGGGAATTTTTTAGATTCATTATTTTTATCCATCTCTCATTTTAATAGGAAAGATGATAGCCCAAAACTTTTGAAACCTATCTAATCTAATTTTCATTTTAAAAAAACATTTTTAAAAGTCAAAAATTCCAGCCCTGAAACGAATCGCCTCAGATGACGTCAACAAGGCCTACCCTCATTCGTACAAGTCGGGCGTGTTCGGACTCAACCTCGAGCAATTACAGGTTATTTTTTATTTTTGTTAAAATTAAAAATAAAAAAAATTTCTTTATATCCATTTTTCTTTAAAACTTCGAAAATATTTCAAAAAATCATAAGTTATCAAGTGATTTTTGAAAATTTGATTGATTGCTCAATTCTATAACCATTATTGTACTATGTTTCAAAAAATCTTAATTTGAAATATTGTCGAGAGTTTCTTGATAATGATAAAATCGATTTAAAAATGGAAAACATTGACTTACCAAATCTTTGTAGGAAGTCAACTCGTTGGCGGTGCGAAAGCAGATCGGTTTGACGCGTTCGGAATCAATTTTCAGGCGAATCAAGAATTTCGTCTTCCCCAAGAAAACGCTCGATGTTCAGCCAGGTTAATTTACCCATTTTACTTTTTTCTAGGGAAGAATAACTATAAAAATACGTTGGTTTACATTATTTTTCTTAAAAGCCTTGAGAATTCAAAAAAATCTAGCTGGTTAAAAATTAAATTTAAAAACATTTATTTAAAAATCTAGGCGACTCCAAAACTTGACGATCCAACAAATTGGCACCTAGGATATGGAATACTAGAAAAATTAGAGTAGAAAAGTGCCTTAAATTTGTTATCTCGTTGATTTTGATGATTTGAAAATGAAGATCTTGAACTTTAAACAGTACTGAAAGGCTTGATAGATTGGCTTGGTTTGGCTTAATGTTGACACTTGGTTCGGTTTTCAGCACTGCTTGAAATTTTGCAAATTTTAATTTTCACTAAATTTGTTATCTTTGACTTCACGCACCGTAAACCCACTAGCAATTAGCAAATCAATAGTTAAATCAGGATTATCTGAAACACCTAACTTCACTATAGTTCTTAAAATAGATTAAATACGTAAAACTCCACAAAACTACTCCTGTGACAAAAATAAGTTCTATAAAGTAAATACAAATCTACAAAATTACAAAACATATTATTCTCCATTTCTACAAATCCGGATTATCCAATTTTTCATCTCAGCTTCTCTCCGTGACTCAATCCTCTTTGCCTCCTCGAAAATGATAAAAGAATTTTTATTTTAAAAAAAAACTCGCGAAATTCTTTTTGATATGTTAGCCGATTTTTTACTTCTATGCTTTATCATAGGGTGAGAGATATCAATTATTCAAAAGTGGAAATTTGAGATTCTAGCCTATTCCTCATAATGGGATTAGGTTGTGGCGTGAAGATTTCGTCGCCCACTTGTTGAAATGATGTTTTGTCTGATATTATCTCATTTCTTCGAGTATGAAAAGTCTCACAAACATGTGATAAAATACGTAGCTCGTTCCTATTCATTTGGGGGGACTTTTTGTAGTTACATATTTGCAATAATGAAATATCTCTTACGTTTCAAATTTTATTCTTTTATTCTCTAATTTTTCAATAATCCAGTTTAGGGAGATTTTTTGTTCGAGAAAGTGCACATTCATAGTTGAAATTGTCATAAGATAGACAGCTTTTTAAGGGTTCAATTTTTTTAAAGTTCATTGGAAATGTAGTTTTTCAGTAGGGGTGATTCTGTATTTTGTCATAGGAAAAAAGTTGAAATTTGAACAAATAGATGGAAACTTCCGAGTTCCAAAATCACAAGTTATTTGGAACGAACGAAATGGCACATTTTTCAAAATTTGAAATTTCAAAAAGTCGAATTTTTATCTCGTTCCTGCTTGGAAAATGCTGACTATTTTTAAAATTGAAAGTTTTTAACCACATGATGAAAAATAAGAATTAAAAATCACATGATACGAATTTCAAGAAGTCAAGCTACCTTATTTCGGTATTTTTCTTGGACTTCTGATTATCCCTTTCACAAAATGCGATTTTTTATAAGCAGAGTCCCCAAGTAGATATGCCGAATTTGTGTTCGAGACAAATTTTGTACGCAAAATATAATCAGGATATAAAATAAGGCTTCTGATGAAAAATTTTCCTAGTCGAAGGAATCACAAAAATTCATTGTTCGCAATAAACATTTTGGCAAACTTCAAACTGCGTGGACACAAAAATTGCGGCTTGATTTTTTGCACCGAATCATTTTATCGGGTTTATCGTCGATCTAGACTGGGTCTTTTATGACATTTTGGATTTAAAAGGTACTTCCTTCCCAAATTTTTCCTTTCAGACTCACGTTTCTATCAAAAATACAATTTTGCAAGGGGATGAAGCTTGAGGACTCTATTCACAAGTTTACAAGAACCTTAGTCATATGATATAAGATAGAAATTAAAAACCGCCTGATATAAATTTCAAGTTTACCCCTCTCCTAAACTTCTTCATTTATCATAGTCAAGGATTAGTCAGATAAACGTTCCATTTATGATATTTCAAAAAATTCAAAAAGGAGAAGACTGCAAAAAGTATTGTCCTTAAAGTACAATCGCTTTCGAATAAAAGCAAGGAATGGAGAAATTTTGAGAAGCATCAGATGTTTCACAGACAAACACATAAGATTGAAACGAAAATGAATTTAAGAACTAGCATGAAAATTCACTTTTTAATAGAAAAATGTCTCATTTTACTGTAGAAACTACTAGATTACTTGAAATTTCTGTCTTGTTCTGCAAAAAGTGCAGGTTTTAGTTGCGAATTTTCAGTTTCCGGGTGATTTATCCAAATTAAGTCCATTTTTCCACCAATTAGACGATATTTAGCTTGTAATGAATAACACACAAACAGACGTGTAAAAATACTCATTCAAAGGTGCGACTTTTTAAAATCATGAAAATTTACAGGAGGCTCCTTTCACTTTCCAATAGATATGAATTAGAATAGGGCAACAGTACAAAATGTTTATTGCAAGGTGGTTTTTGCAAGCCGTTTCAAATACGAGTTTGATGTACTTTATTAATGAAAACTCGCAAATCACTGAAAATGCGCTCCATGGGCAACTTTTTAGGATGAAAGTTTGCAATGGGCATATTTTCCGAGTGGCCTATTTACGAGTTTCCTATGATGTTATGACAGAATCCCCAAATATATGATGATAGCAAGATTTCAAAACAAATAAATATCAGTTTCTCAAAGACCATTTCATATAAGAAAAATAAAGAAATAAACTACAGCGCTTGATATACGAAAATGTGAAGTTTTGGAAAGTTCGCTCTTTTTAAAAATGAGTGAATTTTCTAAAAATTCCAAAAATACACTGCAAATGTCACAATTGTCACAGAAAAAGCACCCCTACAAGGGTTACAAAAAATGTCCACGGAGTTAAAATTCGGCGGGTGAAAAATACGAGACTTCAAAATTCTCATTTTTGAAATTGCACATTTTTCAAAAATCACAAAATTTACAATCTCCTTATTAAAATCCGAATGGACATGTAAGCAAGAAAAAATCGAACACAAACTCGTCACATAGTTAGAGACAAACACGATTGAAGCGGAATTAAATACAGCAATCAGGGTAATTAAGTCGAGATAATTATGGGGTAATTAATTCTCTTCAAATTTCGTTGGCTTGATCGTTGAACATCTGTAGATTAGGTTGAAAAGCGTTCATCAATAGTTGTTGGGCCATGATTTGTTCAACCTATAACTAGGATAATTAGAATAATTTGAACTTTGAACTTGTGCTTTTCACTTAACTTTTTCTCTTATTAATGTTTTCCTACATGGGTTGTCTGATATTTCGCTACGGATTTTTAAAATTTCATGGGAAACTTTCTTGAACTTTATCAGGAAATTTTTGCAAATGCAGTTCCATGAATGAATCGAAATGCTATGATTTTTGTGTAAAATAGTGGGAAAAACCCTTTGGATTTGCCGGTTTTTAGATTAAACTTTAGAAAATTAACTATTTTTCGAGCTATTTACCGTGAGTAAGCTGTCCATTGAGGTGTTTGATAGCGTCTGCACAAATAAGGGCAGATTTGGGGTGGTCAGAAGTTGGGCGATCAGGCTGAAAGTTAGCATATTAAAACAAGTTTCAAGAAGTTAAAAATGTAATTTTAGTGGTTCGCTGTAGTCATTTGCCCGATCCCTTCATAAACGAAATAATTGAACTAATTGTACTAAGTAACTCACGCGGCTTGAGTGATCTGGGTGAAGTACTTGTTTGCCAAAGCTTCTTGTGGAGTTGGCGTGGGAGAAGGCAAGGCTGGCATCGAATTTGGAGATGTCGGGAGAGAGGGAGACATCGACGGTGTTGACGTGAAGGAATCGGGAGTCGAGCTGATGTACGATGACGTTGAACACGTCGAACGACGACGCTCGTCGTAGTGCACGGTAGTCTCGTTGGGGGAATCCGCTGAAATACCGTACCTTAGAAAGAACTTGATTTTTTAAAAATATAATTTCGCATAAGTTTCAAAATTTTAGAAAGATGAAATTTCAGTCTTAACTCGGGATAAGCAGTTTTGAAACGATAAAATATAATTAGCTTAATTAAGTCAATTTAATTGACCAATTAACCCATACCTTCTTTTTCGCCATTTTTGGGCACGATTCTCAATCGCATGTTGCCGTTCTTGGAGCGGATCGTCTTGAGAACAGCACTGTTTTGATTGGGCTGACGGTGTCGGAACCGACGAATCAAAGCATTGGCTCGCATAGACATTACTGAGGTACACTGAAAAGTATCGAATAGAAATTTGAAGAAGTACTAGAAGCACTTTTTACCAAACAAGTACTCCTTTTAGTAACAAAATACTTTCGGTTTTTCTATGATGATAAAATAGAGAAGTAGGCAGCGAAATCACCAGATTGATCCTTATTAACGGGTAGATTTTTGTATGAGTTTCGAAAAAATGAGCAAGAAATGAAAAACTTTCATAAGATGGTACTCTTGTGGAGGTGAAACTTTTCAGTAATTACTGTAATCTGAAAAGTAAGACCTACCGTATTGCAGCTGCACTCATTGAACGGGCAGCTGGCAGCGTGGCCCTTCAGAATCGAGATGATACCGTGGCCTTCACACTTTCGACACGTCAATTTCTTCACTGAAATACAAAAATCTTATCCCATGCTGAAGGATAGGCAATTTAGTCCATTTCAAATACGACAAGAAATCTGAACACTAAAATTTTCATCCTATGATAAAGCATAGTCAATTACCCGTTCTAAATACAACATTAAATAGTTGAAACTTAAAACTTACTGGCTTTCTTCCTAGCCGACGTCTCACTAGCGCATAGGTTGAGAACGGTCATTCTGTTCGAATTACGGTAGCTAAATTCGAATTTGGAAAAGTTAGCACTTTTCGAATAAATGAACTCCAATCCTTTAGATTCAGGCTTTTATATCCCTTTTTGAAATGATAAGATAAAGAAGATAGAGTTTTGTATTAAAGGGGCGGAGCTTTAGAGATGGGATTAACCTGAGGATTTTTGAGAGTGCAAGAGAAAAAGACGAATTTGATGGAGTAGGAATTTAAGGGTGCGGAATGTTTTCTCATATGATAAAGAATAGTCCTGGGAAACCGGCTGGAATATTTTTTTGAATGTAGTCAGAAACCTTTAGCTTTATCATATACGGGATTAGGATACGTAACGTGTTTGCAAGAGATAGAGTCGGATTTAGGGATTACTGATTTTTGAGAGAGGGAAAGAACAGAAAAGGATTTTTAGACAAGACGGTAAAATAGGGATTTTCTACGTAATGAAGTAGCAAAAGACCATGGGAAAATGAGAGACGGAGAGATGTGCTTTAGAGTAGGCGAGTTCGTTGCAAATGATAAGATATATTATCTTATGACTAAGGATGGGGGGATAAGTCCAGCTGGAATATATGAAAGGCTAATCCGAGAAAATAGGATTTTCGAAATGTAACAGTTATTAATCAGATGATTATTACTTTTGAACTGTCTTATAACCCCCGCAAAATTTCAGAAGTGCGCCTATTGTTCAAATTTTTGAATTTTTGAAGATTTCTGGAATCCTTGTAGTTATCATAGAGCATTGTCTGGAGCTCCTGTGTTGAAAAGTAGTGGATCAGCAAAAGTTATGAAGATTTTTAAAATGTAGGCGATATGGTAGCTTATAATTGAGTAATTTGATTATTTCTAAGGTGAACTTTAAATATCCTACATCTAATGAAGAAATCAGAGCTCTAAGTTATCTTACGAAAATATATTAGTTTTGAAAAAGATATAATGTAATAAATCATCGTTGGAAAAATTAGTTAAAAGTGATTGGAATATCAAAAATATTAAAATTCTTAAATTACCTCAAAATACTTTAAATTTTGAAACGTATGTGATACGATAGGTTCCTTTCAAGACCTCTGAGTTTGCTTCTTCGTAGTCAACAATTCCAAATTTTATGCCATCTGCTCGAAAGTTCGAAAAATCAAAAGTAGAATTTTCGAGATTGCAAGCAAGGGAAAATAAATACCCAAAGTCATTTTTTATGCCGCTTCCACCTGTTTTATATCGTTGAGTTCCTTAGAATCGCATCACGTCAAAGAGTGGTAATCCTATTGAAAATGTTCAATTTGACAAATAACAAAAGTGGAGCGATAAAAATCAGCTTTATTTGAATTTGCACTTTAAAACAGCCGCAGCAAAAACAGTTTCAATCAACTTTCGATAGTTAAAAGCTTGAAAACTCTTATCAAAAGTCTAAAATTGAACCTTGGTCTCGAAGAAAACGATATAGAAATCTAACACTTATGGCTAAAATACATCATGTTCAAAGGGGTTTGTACCGGTAGCTTCAAGTAAGAACTAGTTGAGCAAAATCATACAGTTTCGTGAAAGCAAGAAAACATCTATCGAAGAAATGCCACTTGCAAAGATAAAACCGGCTAAAAATAAGTGACTAAACGTCTAAAATCATGAAACATCATTAAACATAGAAAAAAATCAAATATGGCAAGGATAAAGTACAAAATCTCGCTTTAATTACATCTTGAAGGATAGCTTTTCAAATTTAAAAATCAATCTGGCATATTTTGGGTTACTGTACCCTGCATTCGTCGTCTTTGCCGCCTGTGGCGGAGTGTTTCCTGATGCTCGGTGGAACTTTGTGATGGTGTTGTTTATAGTGGCTTCCATTGTGTTTGCGAAGTCGTGCATCGTTGTGGGGGATTTCTGAATTTTTTGGTGACGTCTTTTACGGAAAGTACTACTTTAAACGTAATTTATCCAGTTACAGTATTTTTATGGCATCTTTTATGAAGTATACGGTATTTTAGGCCGTAATTTATAAAGTGATATTTTTGACGTCGTTTCCGAAAAGTGCAGTATTTTTAGGACGTCTTATAGAGAGTACAGCCTAATTTTGTTAAAATTATTCTCATTTCGTATATTATTTTACAATGTTATTTTCTCGGGGCAGGAAATTTATAAAACCTAAGCTAATGAAGATGAAAATGATTTCCTCAGGTTTCGATTTCTTCCAAAATCCTTTACCTGAAGCACGCTTATTTTTACCTGCATTAGAGTCTTCCGCGTTTTTGACATCGTCGCCGAAAATGTTGATGATCTGTGAGAAGTGGCGCTCCGCCAAAATGAATTCGATGATCGCCTGAAATTTTGGAATTTTTAAACTAACTTGCAGGATTTTCAGAAATTTATTAGAAATTCTCACTTCTGTTCGAACAAACTAAAATTCTAAGAATAGATTTTTTTCAAAAATTTCTAAAAATGATGACCAAGGAACCAATTTTCCCGTTGAATTTCATATATCTCGACTAATCCTTTTGAAATTCCATCTTTGAGCTAAAGCCCTCTAGAAGCCTAACTTCTAATATGAACTTTCCTCGAAAATGATAATCCTCAGACCTAATAATTGGAAGGATTTTCAGACTTGCGAAAAAATGTTTGCCTATCTTCAAGGACCTATTCTTCATTATTATGTCGCCAAAATGAATTTTTTTAACTAAGAAGAAAAAACTATTGGAATTATCAAATCTAGCGCCAAATTATTCGCTTTTTTTCGAACATTTTTGCAGCATCGTAATAAAAGGGGATTTTAGACGTAAGAGACGAAAAATGAAATTTGATGATTAACGGCCAGGCTAAATTTCATGAATTTTTGGATTATCTCTTTTTTCTTCCCTCTGTGGACGAATTGGTGTGTGGAAAGGTGTGTATGCGGATGTGAGGGTGAAAGAATTTGGTAGGAGAGTTGATTTTGTGTGTTTGGTTTCGGTTCAGACCTGTCGAGTTCGAGTCAAGAAGTCACAATGTTTTAACTCTTGCAGTTTATTTGTAATGCCTGTCAGGGCTTTTATAAGTTTCGGGTCTTGGTTTGGAGGAGGTAAGAGGTTAGACCGGTTGGTTGAAGGTGAAGGTTGGTAATAATTGGTAATGGGGTTTGGGAGTGGGTGAGATCAATGCTGATTATTGGATTGGATAATTGCTTGATGTAAGCTAATTTGAATTAGATCACTGAGATTAAGGGAGTGATGTATTCAAATTTGGTTGTGGGCCAATCGCAGGACCCGTATTATGAACACCTCCCTCTCTAAATTGTAAATAATATTTTCGAGAAGAGGATATTTTGTCTGACTTTACGCAGATAAAGAAAAAAACTAATACCGGAACTGGGGCGGGTGGATTATTTTAAGACAGCTAAAAAATAACGAAATCGACATTTGCAAGACAATTTATCTAATATAGACCGGAAATTCTGGGCGGCTTCTGGAAGAAAATTGAGGAAAATAGTCACATTTTCGGATTAGAGCATAGAAGTTTGGAGTTGGAGCGTGAAAAATTCACGTACAGACAAATTCGGAAAATAGGATTTAGGGCGATAATTCGAGGAAAATATGTTTCAATGAATCACTAATTTGCAAAGTTTTAAAACTACGAGTTCCTCGTTTCAGTAAATTTTAAAAAATCGGCGAATGCTTCAGAAATATTCAGATAAAAACGCGGAAATTAGCTTGGATTAGAATCGGCGTTTTAGCTCCAAGTTCCACAAATAAATTGTACGAGTTACCTACCAATCAAATCAAAGATAATTATCTTTGTGGATTTTTGGGCAGAATTATTTTTTCATATACAAAAGTCGATATTGTAAAAGCCTAAAAATCAATCAAAATAGACGAAATTTCACTCCTAGCTCGACTTATTTTTGAGTTAACTAACCTTGGTTAGATAAGTGGCGGTCGACGTGGTCAATGATTGATTTTCGAGTTGATAGAACGGCGTGAGGTCCTCTTTGTTCGCGATTTTCTGCTCGTCAGCATAAAGGGAGAAGGCGCGCTTGATCAACTGAAAATTTCCAAAGTTGCAAAAAAAAATTCTAAATCAGGGTGAGATTTTCTAAAGAGTCGATTTGATATTTTTAGGCATTTTATTGAGAAATCACCTTTATAAAAAAAATTCATAACATGTTTCGAAAGATACGGAAAGAATCCAATTTTAATCAGGTTATTCTTGCAGTCGTTTGAAAATTAATGCTTCAGAAGTCTTAACATTTCAGTGAGTTTTGCCAGGCTATAGTTGGTTGTAGTTTGTAGTAGAAAGAAAATAAATACTTCAAAAATGAATAAAATTACCGTATCACAGTCAAGTCGGCCTTGGCGGAAGCTGATTTCCGGGTTTCTCTCCAAAATTGTCGCGATAATGCAGAGTAGCTAAAACAACCATTTAATACATCGATATTTTCGAATTTTAATAAATGCACTGTAAACACATTTCTTCTTTACGTTTCTGCAAAATCTTTTCAATAAAAGCTAAATCCATTCAATTTTCCTGTTAACGGATCACCCAAAATTTGGGCCTAACAATAAGTAAAAGTGCATTTGCAAAATGAATTGTCCCTAATACCAAGCGGGATTAAGCGTTATTCTGTCCAAAATTAACCAACTCGTATCACTGATAAAGGATTATCGAAAATATATTCAGTCGGCTTTTAGGGATATCTTCTAACATTAGGCGATTTTCCTAAAGAACCAAATCATCGAATCCTTTAAACCTCTATTGTTACTTACTTGAAACGTATTTATTTTTAACAGTACTCGGATTAAAATCCTTTCAAAATATTTTCCATTGGGCTACGTAGCATAAAAATCTAAGGTTTCTCTTGGAAAGGCTATATGAAATCAGCTAATTCGATAAAATCCTTCAGTTAAATTTGGAAATTAAAGATTTTTCGATTTTAACGTGGCTTTATTTATCAAATCGAAATCAGACGACACACAAAATATTTTCGCGAGGTTTACGTGGGATCTTCGATAATTTTTGCAGACGTAAAACTTCGGCTCTAAATAAATTACGCCAGCCGGTTTTTACACCTTATTAGTTATCATAAGATTAGTTTTAGTAGCCTTTCAAAAGTCTGATAGGGATAAAGAAAATTCGAAAATCCCGGTCTAAACCCGACTTTTGATGAGTCGTATTCTTGAATTTTAGACTTAGGATTTACGTTGGTCAAAATCTGAATTTTGAACTTGGTTTTCAAAAAAAAAAGATATTAGTATCGTAGAAAAGAGGTCATCAAGAGCTAGAGCACGCAGAGGAAATGTTGACGACTATGTCTCTGGCTTTCTTCATTGAACACACTATTTCGTCGTAGGGTTGCCAGAGTATGCTTGCCCCCCTCTATGCTCGAATGATCTCTTTTTGCGCATTGATAAAAATACGTCAAGCTCCCGGTATATTTTTACACAATTCTTAGATTATCACTAATTTTAGCGCCATCTCATCACCGATAAGTTTAACGACCATTATTAAACTCGGAAGTCTAATCTCGATTTAGTTAATCTTATAACTATTTCTTCGAACGAATGTCCCAGACGGTCTTTCATGTCTATCTTTTATCACACTGGTAAGGCATTTTGCATTTTGAAAAGGACTAATCCTGATAATACGATCTATTTTGATTAGTCTCGTGAGCTGTCTATCATTCCGAAATAATTTGTGCCGTATCTTCAGCCGACTTTATGGTTTTATCCACTATCCTTTAAGATGTAGCTTTGAAATAATCCGCTTACCAATGTAATTTTTAGCTGCAAGCCTCTAATAATTTCAAGAAAATCCTTAGACTTTTCTTAGGGAAATATAGCAGAAAAATTAGATATGAAAAGAAAAATCTCCTTTTATAGTCGTATTTTGTAAAAAGCTTTTCAATATAGCTGGCTACGTAGCCGAGTGATTTAGATGGTTGGTCTTTTTTGAAACGACGACGGCTTTTTCGGATTAGCGTCTCGATTTAGAATTAGCATTGAAACTATCCGTAAAGCCTCTATTTTTAGCGGTGAAACCTACGTAAAAGACGCCCCGAAAATTCAAAATAGGCACTTTTTAGGGCTTCGAAATACGCAAAAGTTACGAGTTTAGATGAATTTGTGGAGGAGTAAACAAAGTGTGACGATTCAAGGAAAGATTTGCGTCATATAAGGAACTATTCCGAAATTTAGAAAAATCATTTTAAAATTTTAAGGTATCAGTATTTTCGGGGGACAAAATTTTAATTTCATGCTGCTTCACTTATTTGAGTGGATACCATGCAATTTTAGGTATCGTTATTTGAAATTTTGAAGATAAAAAAATCTCCACCTCGACCAGAAGTTGCCGATATTCGGGGTGAACGATTTGCGAGAGGGTTTCCTCGATTTTGTACGAGAATGTCAGCTCGAACCTCGTCATGTCGGAGAGGGTTGGTTGCTGAAACATTTTCGACTTGAATAGGATAATGATCAAATAAGTTTCAAAACTCTGTAAAATATGACAATAAATCCACTGTTATTGGGATCTTTTGTTTGTTGTATAAAAAATACTGATTTTATACGTTTCAAAATTCTCGATACAAAATTAGACTAGTTCATCGGTTGATTGACGTGATTTTTTCGGTTTGATTTAAAAATCAATAATTTCTACCTGAGGCAGATACTGACTAGCGATAACGATGCCATCGGCCGTTCTCTCCAGAATCGTCCACATTCGGTCGTAGAAATTGGCCGGCATCCGATTTAGGGCCCCATTCAGTCTTCGAGTTTGGAGGGGAGATCTAATTAGCATGATTAGATGATAATTACCCTAATTAGCTGCTAATTGACTTAACTAAGTTATAAATAATGGATAATTAGTTAGCATACCATCGGAAAATTAGCCGAAGTATGTAAGAGTGCATAATATCTTCAATGAAACCTACAACAAATGCCAATTTCTTCTCGTCATCAAAGTGGCCACAACGCTTTTCACCAGAGTAGGGGCGAGGTCGAAAATTCCTTCCCGAAACTCTGTTCCAGCCGGTTTTGAGATTCCCGCGCTTTGAACGTTTGGGAAACGCGGTCCACCAGAGTTCGATCGGGTTTTTGCGGTGCTAAAAATCGATCATCAGTTTCGATACTCTTAATTTTTTGCCTGTTTTAAAATATATCTAAGGACAGAGATCTAGAACATCGTTTAAAGTATGATAGTTAGTCAATTAAAATGAGATAGTTGCTCAATTATCGTTAATTACTTGGTAATTAGCGGCGTCCCACTTTCTCGAACGTAGTCGTATAGCATTGAGATCGCGTCCATTAACCACGAAAGTCGGATCGTTAAGACCCCGTCGAAAGCAGTTCGATCATGGGATATCTGAAACACACGAGACCTCATATATTCTATTATCTTAGAATTTTTGTTAGTTTAGGATTTTCGGGGATTTTTATAAACATAATATTTCATCGTACGAACGAGTAGCTAGAAAGTTAAGAGCTTCCAGGGGCTTTGAAACCTAGGATTTTGGGGATTTTTTGTTTTACCGATTGAAAATTTAGAAATGTCGTACCAGCTAAAATTGATCAAAAATTAGAATAAAATAGGGCAAAAAATTAAAAAAAAAAAAAACCTACCAAATCCGAGCAAGCAATTATCAGCTCTTGTTGCATGACGGCTATCTGTGGCTGATCCGGAGGGCAGGCGCCGAAAATCCCGTCGACTAGTTTTGATGGAGAAATCGGCCGACAAATGCACTTCTCCCTGTTGCCGATGCCGATTGTTACCTGAAAATATGCAATTTTTTGTAAAAAAAAATCATAGGTTTCAAGAAAGCATAAGTTTGATAGAAATTTGAAAAATTCTACCTGCTTCCCCCTAACGAGCATGTTCGTGATCGCCGGCGACAATGAATTGATCGTCTTTCTGAGTTGACCTGCACAGATCCTCACCAAAGACCAAATTCTCAGCTGGCACGCCCGACGATAGACTTTCTCGAGGCGCTCGGTGAGGGTTGCTGGAACAAATATTCTTTAAAAATAAATCAAGGGTACCCCTTGTAAAATTTAACAGAATCTATTAAAATCTGCCAAAGTCTAAAATTCTAGTGAAAAATGATAAAATTTCTAAAAGAAATTTCTTCTTAAAATTATAAAATCTAACCATCCTTGATCCTCATCTGTCCCCCGAAATTCCTCCTCCACAAAGTGATGATCGCAAATGCTAATTGCCTGAAATCATACTTAGATTTCTGGGTTCGGACTTAATTTTTAGCTCGGACCAGATTTTAAATCTGGAATTAAAATTTTAATGAATATGGCACCTGGGTTTCTCCAAGTCGTCCTTCGTTACGATGTCTCTCAACTCATCGGTCGATTTGTAAGAAATTTCTTGCTGAAACGTGCAATTTTATAATAACACTACTTGTTTGCTCAAAATAAAAAATAAAGAAAATTTCACTCCACAATAACTTTAGTTTCATGCGGATTTGTAGATAAGCAACAAGTTCTTTTAGCATGACTTACGCAGAAATTAGGCGAGCTTATTTTAATTATACAAATACCTGAGTAACATGCTCGTCCTCATCAGTTTCTTTCAACGACAGTCTGCTCGCGGGTTGATTAGTGTCAGCCTCCTCCAAAATGCTCACGTCGAATTCGACGTCGTCTGGTTCGGCGAAGTCGATGTGCTCGATACAGGCAGAATTCAGGAGTTGCTGAAATATTTGATAAGTTTCAAAATTTCCTTGCAAAAAATAAAAACTCACATGCACCCTACCGAGCCTGACTCTGACGCCGTTGACGTGGCCATTCTTGAGCTGCACTAATAATCCCAGAATATGGTCGAAATATTCACCGAGCACATTTTCCTCCCTCAAAACTAAGCACAAAGTCGGCCTTCCCGCTAATTTCCATCTTCTCGAGATGAACTCGATTTCGTGCTGAAAATATTTCAAAAATATGTTCTGAGAAAAATTTTCACGAGAAAATCATAGCTGTTTGTTACATAATGATAATTGGTTTAACAATCGTGAAAACTTTAATTTCATGATTTTGATTAAGTTTTGTATGAGTTTTCATAAAAATCTTGTAAATCTACAGATTTCTAAAATTTGAAAAATCCCCTAACCTTGACATCATCGATCAGAACTGCCGGGTCTGAGTTGACGTAGAAGTCTTTGACTTCGAAAAGCAAGGGGTAGCACAAAACGGTATCACCGAACACTCGAAAGACCTGAATACTTCACTTCGAAAGTCCAATTAGAAATCGAATAATTTAAAATTTTTATCATTTTCCTCTGATAATTTTATGAAAAAGCTTATAAAATGCGGATAAAATTACCATTTGTAAAAATCTCTTTCGAAAGGATTAAGATAGGGTGATTAATTTTACAAACTGAATATTTTTTACCTTAGAAGTTGACAAAGGCCCGAAAGGTCGGTTCGGTCTACCACTAAGTCCCAGCTTTTCATCACAGCCAAGGCATTCGAAAACCTATATTTTCATCTTATTTCTCGCGTCGATTAGAATTTTAAAACTTATCAGACTTTCATCTTCTTCAAACAACATTGTTTTTGGAAAATGTTTCAATATATTTGATGATTTTACGACGAAGTTGCCACAGCAATTTCGCCAATTTCTAATCATTGTTTTAAATAATCTTTTAAGTATATTTTTCATAAATTCAACAGAAAATACCTTGACCATCCTCCAGCTGGGCCAAATCTGAATGGGCTCCACTTCATGCGGGGTTTGGCTTGTGATTCCATACGTCGAAAGCATCATTTGAAGTCGGCTCGATTCCGTGATCAGAGCGATTTGCACCACCGGGTCACCTTCCATTGAGCCCTGAGGCAATTGGAATCATTAAATCAACTTAATTAGAGTAATTTAATATTTAATTAGACTAACCATCTCGTTGGTCTAACGATTTTTCTTTGAGCTTGAATAATTTAAAAAAAAAAAAACTAAACAGGGTAATTTATCGAATTGATAGAAAAATTAAAAGACAATTATGGTAATTAAAAAGTTAATTATCTCGATAGCTAATTACCTGGAATGCAGAGTGCCGGTTAAAGTATATCTTGGACCATCGTTGAGAGGCCGGTAAATGTCTCATAATTGGGTCGATGTCTCCAGAATGAATGTGGCCTTCTCCTGAAAATGAATGGAATTTAGATTTTCATTTTCGGCGTTTGAATGAAAATAAAGTATTAACTCATAAAATTTTTCAAAACCATGCTGAAAATCTTGAAACATAATAAAAATTATCGTTTTTAATAAGAAAACTTCGAGTTTTCACAGAAGAATTAGAAAATCTCTCAAGAGCAAAAGATAAAGGTCTAAAGATAAAAGAAACAAAAATCTCACGTTTGAGCATCAGAATGATGTAGATGGCATTGGATAGGAGATGGTGTCCGAAGTCCTGATGTGGAAGGGCATAAAGTTCGGTGGATCCAGGCTCCTTCTTTTCTCGACCGACGAACAATTCATCGACCGCATAGCATTCGGGAACCACGAAACCTCCTGGCACTGAAATTTCGAAACTCATGATTTTTAAAAGAACTTGTTCTCTACCTATCAAGGAATGAATACCTAATTTTTGCCTAAAGCTGAAAAATTTCTGAAACCTTTTTAAGGATTCGTTATAACGCGATGATCGAGATTTGATTTTATCATGAAGTCAAATATTTTCTTGGAACTTATTGAAAACTCAAGTTGGGCGACAGATTGAAATTTAGAATAGTCATTGGAAACAAGGTATATTTTTAAACACACCCGAATCATCACTGACGAGTGTCGACTTGAATTTGCTCCAGTAGTAGTCACCGACATTTTGCTCACCTCGGATGTAGCCTGAAATAAATGTTTCAAAAAATCTCGAGAAAAATCATTACGAAATACTTGATACATTACGGTTAAATGGTTTAATTATCAATCAAAAATCATAAATTTCAAAACTTGCAAAAGTTCTATCTTCGAATTTCTTGTTACGTAAAAGCTAATTATTCCTTATCAGTCAAATCGAAGAATTTGAAAACTCATCAATTCCAATTTTTAGTGAATACTCCGTTTCATTTTGCGATGATATATAAATGTTGTTTACCGGTCAAACTAATCAGCGCGAAGAACATGGGGAATTGGCATTCGATGTCCTGGAATTGCGAGGTCTCGTGTTCTTCGTAGAACGCTCTCGTCGTGTCCTCCAACTCGGTGCGGTAGCCATCTCGGAGGAATCTGAGTTTGTAAAATAGATTGAACAGGACTCTTAGAAAGAACAAACAATAAGCCTAAGTAGTTATTCTCGTTTTGTTTGAAACATCGATTCTTTTGAAAAGTAGAATTTTTAAACAAGTTTTTAAAAATTTAATAAGAGCTGAAAATGATAAAATAGCATTTTTCTGAGCCCTTGTTACAGTAAAATTGAAAAAAACTCGAACCTTTTCATTCCATATTTCCCCTCTAGATGTCGAACGCATTTCTTAACGGTTTTATCAAACAGGTTTTCGTCGTGCGTCGCGAAAGCCGGCCATCCTACAGTCATCAGAAGCGAGGCGTCGGTGTTCTGCAATTTCTTAAAATTATCTTTTCTTCAAAATAAAGGTTCGAAAACCCCGATGTTTCAGAAAAGTTTGTATTCCAAAATCAATTTTCAAAAAGTAATGCAATAATTGTTTTTGCGTAAAATTTGGAGAAAAAGTGAAGAATTCGCAAAGATGGAATCAATAGTGATTGTAATTGAACTTTCGATTTTTTCTCACTTCAATTTAGATAAAGAAAAATCATTTTGAATATGCTAATTTCTCACCTTCGAATTGCTCTCCCTAGGGAGAATTGTCTCAAAAGTCGTTCTGTTCCGATTGTGACCGTCAATGTCGACGTAGATGACCGAAGCGCTGTTTCCCGTGTTCCCATACAGATTGAACCCATTGATCGCTTCGAGAGCGGCCTGAAAAAATATAAATATAAATTTCAAGTATTTTCGTAAAACTGATAGTTCGCAAAATTTTGGTAGGTTTTGGCTTCTTCGAATAAAACGATATTAAAAAATTGAAAAGTTATTTCATGTAAGTTTCAAAAGTTTCTTGGAATTTTTGATTTCGAAAACTATATTACGAGTGTTCGAAATTTGGAGAAAGTTAAAGAAAAATATTAATACAAATCATATTTCTTAAGGTTATTTAGCGCGTTTCAATATTTCAATGAAACCCTTTGAAAGTATCTAGTGATAGTGGTACTTTTGGTGGTGCTATTTATTAAACAAAACTTCACTTATACCTTGACCATTCCTAGACTGCTAGCATGCAGCTCCGGTTTCCCGTTGTTGTACCGCGTGCCTCGCTCCCACATACCGTAATCCGGAGTACGGTAGGTCCGCTCGATGTAGAACACAAGATTTTGAACGAAATTCACCTCATGATGAGTGTAAATGACCTATAATTTTTTTTTTTAAATTGATAAGCTTCAGTGAGTTTTGTACTTTTTATTTTCAAGATTCAAAACATTGCCCAACTTCCAACTTCCATCGATATCAATTTTTAATTTCAGGTAAAAATATGCTTCACGAGATGTCTATTTTCAAAATCCAAAGCTCGGCTTTGATTATCAACTAATTTCTCATAAACATAAAAAAATAACAAAATTTGAAATTTCACCTTCACCCCGGCAGCGATCATTTGCACCATAGTCAACAAATAGAAGGCTACCAAGTCCATCTGCAAAAATCAGCTGCTTTAATTCGAAATAAACTTGATCCTAATTTTTATGGCCAATTTTAACTTTAGGCTTGATAAATTTAAAAAAAAAAACCTGCAAGTGTCCGTAGTGATGGAGATTAGGTGCCTGAGTCAGGGCCAAGCCGGTTTGCAAGTCAAATCGAGCATGTAGTGCGTACGTCTCAGAACTATTCGATTTGAAGTTGTTTAGCTGAAAATACAATAATCCTGAAAACTATTTCTGTGCAAATTGTTAGTTTCTAGAGTAAGATTTCTCGAACTTTCTGTGGGAATGTCCCGAAGAATATTTTTTACAGAAAATTCGAGATTGCGATATTTTAAAGACTCAAAAATACCTCTTCACACTGTTGCATCCAAGCGAACAGGATTCCTCTCATCGTTTTGACCGCCGTTTGTAGGAGACTCGTTTGACGTCCTCGGTCGTCGTCGAGTCTTCTGAATTTCAACGACGTCCAATTTTCGGATTACGGTAGAATCTTACTTGTACGCTACCGATGTGGCCCAGCACGCGATGGCGCAGTAGATGGAGTCCTTGACGTAGCCCACGTGGTCATCTCCAGAGTACCTCGGAAACAGACCAGAAGTCGCACTTTGATACCGAACCAGCAAGTGTTGAGCTGAATTTTTTAAGTTAATTGGCACAACTATCTCAAAATAAAGAAAATTAGCTGGAGTAATTATTTCAAAATTTAGAAACAATTGGTCAAATACCTTGAAACTCGTATAGTTTTTGTTGAAATTTTGGACTTAACTGTCCAATTACCTCAGGTTTAATTAGGATAATTAAGCCATTAATTACTTGTGTCGTAAATCTGGTCGATTCTCGCAGCAGCCTTGGTCTGTTCGGGTTTGATCTGTTGGTAGGGCGCCAGATAGGCCTGCGTCAGTCTTCGCAATTTCAATCCGTCCGGAGGAAATTTCCTTCTCCTCGACAGGGTAATTCCCGACATAATTACCCTGAAGTTAAGCCAATTAGCTCGATAATTACGACAATTAACGCGGAAAACAACGATTCTCAAGGAACTCGAATGATTTGAAATACACGTAAACGACGATGCATTTTCTCCATTTTTCGTTCGATTTTTCCATTTTCGTGGTTTTTCTCGATTTTTTTATTTTTCAAATTTCAGAGGAGGAAAATGTTCAAGAAATTCGATGAAAAGGAGGATGTGAGTGGCACGACCCAGCTCAAGTCGTCGGTTCAGGTGAATTATATTTTTCAAACATCGAATTTGAAAAAGATTTTTGATTTTAACTTTTTAAATTTTGGCTTTTTTCAGAAAGGGATCCGCAAGAGGATCATCGAGGATTATCCGCATTTGGAACCTTACATGGAGAGTTTGCTCCCGAAGAAGGTTTATTTTAAAAATGCTTAAAAAATTCTCCATTTTGACAAATATCAGCCCTACCAGTATATGCAACAGGTCGATACGATAAATCTATTAAAAATATTCCTCTAGAAACTTTCTCTATCGAAACATAGGCTCGAAAACATTTTGGGTATTATTTTTCTCAGGAGAATATCAAACTGATCAAGTGCCGCGACCACTTGGAGCTGCTGGCTGATCATAATGGGGTTGTGCAGTTCGTCAAGGCTAGGTATGTTAATTTGGAAATTATAGGAATCCAAAATAGAGAGTCTTTCCATATAGGTTTAAAAATAGAAGACTCCTCTAGTGTATTTACAAATTAGGAGAATGGGCTCTTTTATTTGAATTTTTACAGAAATAACTACCTTGACTTAGAGAAAAAGGGTGGGGAGTTAAAGATAAAGGAGAAAAAAGCCGTATAAAGGGTTGAGAAAAGTGAAATCTCCCAAAATTTAAATAAAATTTAAAAAATCAATTTTGAGAAACACGAACTATCTTCCGACCCTACGACTTCTTCACAAATACCCCTTCGTCCTGCCGCAACAGCAGGTTTGCCCATTTTTATTTAAGAATGTTATTTGTTTACCGCATTCATAATGAGAAGAATGATATTTGAAGTGCACTTATTTTTAAAAAAAAAAATCTTGAAACCTATTTAATTTTCACGAAATTTGAAAAAAAAAACTAAAATTTAGATATTTCAAAAAATCCTCTATCGAGCATCATTTTTCTAAGATATTAGTGTTTGATCCTGTTTTTCAAGCATAAAAAATAGTCAACTATTTCATAATTATCTCAGTTAACTATTAATTATCCCAACTAAGGTGGACAAGGGTGCAATCAAGTTCATCCTCAACGGCTCGCAAATCATGTGTCCCGGTCTGACGAGTCCCGGTGCCAAAATGACTGCCGGAGTTCCGAAAGGAGCGATTGTAGCGATAATGGCTGAGGTGGGTTTTTGAAAATTTCTGAATTTTTGGAAAATATAAATCTTTTTTGAAAAAAAAAAAATATTTTTCCCTATAGAAAATTAGTTTTTATTCTGTAAAATGAATCATTTTTTGAAAAACGTGCCTTTTTCCTTGATTTTTCTATTCAAATACATATTTTTGTTTTCGCTGGAAATAAAATAATCAGCCACTCTTTCTATCGGAAATTGTTATCTATTTTTCTCGTAGAATGCACAACCTTTTGAAAGGAAAACGCTGTTTTTATCACAAGTGGATTTTTCTTAGTAAAAGTACGAATTTTCAGGGAAAACAACATGCACTCGCCATCGGCCAGATGCTCATGAGCACGGAGGACGTTCAGTCAGTGAATAAGGTGCAATTTTTTTTTTATTTTACAAATGTTCGAAAGTGCGCCCTTTTTTCATAAAATTCGAATTTTTTTTTATGCTTCGAAAAATCCTCCATTTCTAAAGAATGCATTGGAAGGTGTTACTTGTTCCTCGCATACATACGATTGAAAACTTATCGTAATTTTTAAGGAATGAGACAAAAATTATGCTAATTTTCAGGGCTACGGTATCGACAATATTCACTGCCTTAACGACGGCCTGTGGCGGTTGGGTGAGAAATCGGTTTGCTAAAATTCGCCCCATTTAAAACTTTTTCAAAATTCATCTTTTCTGAAAATCGAATAAGTACACCTGTTTTAAATACATCGTCTTCGAAACGTGCAAACTTTACACTACTTTTCTGTTCGAACTCATTAAAATTAACGAAAAAGCTACAGCAATATCGTAAAATTAAAACATCGTCTATTTATTTTTCATGAATTGTTGATTTTTAATGGTGGATGATTTTTGTTGAGTATTGAACTTTCCTCTTTTTTCTTTGATCGGGTTTAAAATATTCGATTTCTCCTTGTTGAAATTTAGTCTTTTTGAAGAAAATAAAGTTTGAAATTTTACTTCCAGGGTTATTTCTTGCAATACAAAGTTCGGAAACTTTGAAATATTTTCAATTTTATGATTTTTTTCTGAAAATAAAATTTTTCAAATTTTCGAATTGACCGTTACTGATGATGGAACTGCACCTTTGGATTGGCTCATATCGGATGGATTCTGGACGATGGTCAAATGGCCGAGCGGTAACGAGTTCGGAATAACAAGTTCTCGAAAGGTAGGTTCAAGATCTCCCTAAATTTTTGCAAAAATGTCAGATTTCTACTGTAGCTTTTAACTCTTTCCAATTCTTCAGATTTCTTGAAATTGTATCATTTTCGTTGATTTTCTTTCTAGATATGCGTGTTTCATAATTTACTCGTTTACTTACTAACACTCATACGAATCTCGGTTTGTCTTATAATAACTCGACAAAATATTTCACTTTCTTTGAAGCCTATAGTTGCAAAAGTGGCCTTTTATTTTCGGACCTTCAAAAATCTTTCCGCTACACATTCTCACAATAGGGTTTCTTATTAGGGATTATTAGCTAGTGGTATATCATTAGTCCGGCTGTCGCTAATTTCAATTTCCTAGCCTGCTTTCCCACCCTATCCTTCGCCGTTAGGTGAAGCATTCAAGCTTATCTAGGTGCACCTGAGAGCAGATTAACCCGGATTTATTCTAATTTTATACCTTTCTTTTTCTGTAATTCTCCCTAATCTAGCGATATCTAAGATTTATTAGTTTGCACTCTATTTTGTATAAGACAAGGCTAAATATCGGTCAGTATCCTGATAATCGAATAGAGAATATTTTGTAAAAAAAGACTATACCTAGTGCCCCTAAGCAGATATGCCTGATTGATGTTTCGAATAAAATTTTTGTGTAGAAATGCTACCAAGGATGTAAATGAGGCTTTCGTGAAGAAAAGTAAACTTCAATTCTCGAGGTCGAAAAAGTGGCAAAATCCGTCACCTAAAATGAACACATTTTCACAAGTGAAATATTTCTTGTGTGTGTGTGTGTGTGTGTGGGTATTTTAACCTGTTGTTTTGCACCGAACCATTTTTATCAGATTTATCGACGATCTAGACTGTTTTTGAGCCATTTTGGGTTTGAAGGATACTTCCTTTCCAAATTTTTTTATTTCCAACTCGCGTTTCTACCACAAACAGTTCTTTAAAGGGCGGAGTTTGGGGACTCTAGCTTATCGATCCAATATCTCGAACACTTGAATTTATAAAACAGTGAAATTTCTAAAATTTTGAAGCTTATGCAAAAAAGTAGCAAGACAGACGATTTTTTATTTTATTAACGTCCAGACCCCCAAAATTAAGGCTCGAAAAATGCCGAGTTCTAAATGAGAAAAAATCGAGATTGGAAGGCAAAATTAAACATTCGACCCCTTTCTTTTCGGATAAAATAGATCCCTTTTGTTAGGTAAAGGATAAATTAAATCCAGATACTCTTTAGGCTAGGCTAGATGATTTTGAGTTCCTATATTTTGCTAAACTTAATTTTCTAAAATTCACTAAAATAGATTTGTATGTTTCAAAGAAATGGGCATTTCAAAATTATCGTTTTTTAGTATCGAAAACCTTTAAAATTTTACCATTTTCAAAATAATCCCGTATCAGTATATGTCTAGAATCCTACCCTTTTAACTTTTAAACCCCGCTTTTCAGAGAACTAATGCAATTTTAACAATAGAAATTCTGATTAATCCCAGCTAAACTCAAAAATATAGATTTTACGTATTAATTCGAAGAATTCCCCATTAGGAATTTATCCTGATTTACCATATCTTTTTCCAGTCATAAAATAAGTCCAGCTCTATTGTGACTAACCTACATTTACCGCAGGGTAAAACTACAATTTTTCTAGAGCCAAAAATCCATTTGTCATACGATTTTCAAGGTTCAATTTGTATTTTGCTATGGAATTTTCTAGAATTAAAACGAAAATTCTGGATTTTCTAGGGATAAATAATATTTTTGAATTTTCTAAAACTAACAAAATTCTAGAACCTAAAATATGAAATTCTAAAATTTTCTCGAATAACGCTAATTATCCTTGACCATTATTAACAGAATATCATGCGACTCGAAAAAGGGTCGGATTCTGTTAAAAGGCTCAAGGATACTCTAGCTTTATTCAGCTGCACCGGGTTTAAAAACGTTGTAATTTCCATGTTTCTTTAAAATATCTATCAAGCATGCTGCTCTATGTCTCAAGTTTTCAAGAGTTAGCACTTTGTAAGTCTTCATTCTTGCTCATTTTTAGTTTAATAGATTATTAGTCTTCAGCGAAAAGTTGAAATCCGCGAAAAATTGCTTGAATTCGCGGTAATTCGATCATTTCACGCTATCATATTTCATCTATCACATTCGATTAGATGATTTTTCCACGAATACTATCTTTTTGAAATTCTTCGATGTATCTTTCTAAACCTATCAAGAAAAATTCATTCGCGAAATTCTTGCTAGATCTTCAAGCCCCTTTTCCAAATCATGTTCTAATCAAATTTACATTTCGTGATAATTTGATAACCTATCGCTATCACCTTTCATTTATCTTTTTCACTGAATTAGTCTATTTCTTTCCTTTTTCGCTATTTTCTTTTCCCCTCTACTGTAATAGTCCCTGTACGTGACGAAATAGCTTCCCGTGTAACATAACACAGACATTTTGGGCGTTGTCACAATGTCCGAATGGCAAATTGACAGGACAAAAGGTTAGAAAATAGTAAGCTAGGGAGTATGAACTTACAGGAGGAAAAAGACTTGGGAAAAATGGTTTCTTAGAGATTATGTATTTTTGAAAGAGAAAGAGGCGGAGAGAAATAATACAATGAAATAAGAGGATTAGAGATCTAGAGAAAGGCTAGAGAGTAGGTCTTTGAAGAGGGAAAAAGATGGAAAGTAGAAAAATAACCACAGAATAGTTTTGTACAGTTGACTAGGGAACACTTTTGGAAAGATAAAGAAAGTAAATAATACGTAGAAATTAGAGACAAGAAAGAATCAAAGAAAATGTTAGACAGCAAGAAATAGTACATGAAAATAAGGGGCCAAAGAATCAGAAAATAGGATCGTGTAAAGGGTTATTTCCTTTCCCTGGTTTGCGTGTTAGGTTAGGTTCGCAAACATCACTCTAACAGAATAGGTAACGAGTGAAATATATCATTCTTTCTCTTTTCTCCTCTCATTTTTCATACTATTTCTCTTTTCTTTCTATCTTTCCCTTACTCTCAAGAGAATGAAAAATTGCGCACTTTTCCTGTATATATCTAGTCGCGCATCGCCTCGAGATATTAGGATTTCTTTATTTTTCTCTCTCTTCATTCTCGATGATCTCTCGTATATCTCTGGATTACTTCATCCATCTAATTATAATGAGATCTATCTCTCTCTCTTTACTATCATGATTACTACTTGTCTTTTCTCTCTCGAAATTACATTCTATTTCTTTCGTTTTAATTCTTTACCTCTCTATCACCTGTTCACTTTCTCTCTCTCTTGCAAAGGATTTGCTCCCGAAAGCTTTCTCAAATCTTTCTTTCTTTTTTCTCTCTTTCTTTCTCACTCCTCACCGCAATTTATCGATCGATCAGAGGTGCAGACAGTTAGAGAGGAAGAAATAGTACTGCCTTTCAAGAGATTAGAAAAGAAAAACGCGCGCGCCGTTGGCGAGTTGTTTCTTTTTCTCTCAATTTTGCACACTATTTCTCTTTCTCTCGAACTTTTCTTCCCGAATTTTTCCACTATTTCTCTCGTTTTCTGATCTTGTTTCTGTCAGCCGTTTTACAAGGGCAAATTTGCTGCTGAGGAGAAGAGAATCGATTTCCATGATCATCAGTGCCGTGTATCAAACGTGATTAGAGCGCGAGAGGGTGGAACACCGAGAGTGAAAGAGAAAAATCGAATTTTTTTATGAAGGGTGAACTCGATTTGAACTAATCCGATCGTTGACCGCTTAGGACGATGGCTTTTTAAAAAGTTTCTCTATCGAAATTTTCATGATATTTTATTTTCTCTGAATCCATTTTACTCGTTCTCTTTCTCTCTCTCTCCCTCTTTATCCATTTTTCCCAAATCATCGTTTATCGTTCGTAGCCGGTGCGTCGCAGCCCCGATGGACTGGTTTCCACCTCCACAGAAAAGGGCTTTTGCCTTTTTGTGGTTGCAATGTTTCTTTTTCTTTTCCTCTTTATGTTCAATACTATTTCTCCTTTCCCCTCATAATGTTTCCATACTATTTTCCTTTCTCTAACCTTCTAGTCCATTATCTCTAGCGCTATTTCGTCATCCTTCTCTATCTTTTCGCCCTCCCCAAACAGTCCTTTTCCTCCTATTTGGTGACAAAATTGATTCATGCTTGAAAAACGGTATCGATCGCTTGCAGGCGACGCCTCTAGCGGTTTTTCTTGGATACGAAAAATTATCCCCCAGCTGGTTTTCGCCCACCTATTCTTCAGCACGTGGCGAGAGGATTTGAGATTTTTTATATACCAGACATTTTTCGCCGACCTATCCTATAACGTGAAATGAGATAGAGTTGACAGATGGTCAGAAATGAGATATGATGACGAAATTTTAGGCTTGTTTGCTTTATCTTGCTCATTCTTAGAATTTTCTGAGATTTTGAAAATCTGCAATTTTTGCACTTTTCAGTTCTAATCAATAGTGAAAATCTTGATACGCTTGGAATTTGTTACGCCATAATTTAAGAATAACTAGGCAATTAACACGACGAAAGACGAGTTTAAAGTTGAAACCCTTTTATAAGAGCTGAAGGAGTGCAAATTTACCGTATGACGTTCAACTTCGACGAATCACACTTTTCTTTGAAACCTATTTAATTCGAAAATGCCGATACAATTTTGCGAAGAATGAGCCTCGAAACACACCCTATTCATTATTCAAAGATTTATCAAAATTCAATTTCTATTCGGGGAAATGTCATGTGGCGAAAACGCTATTCTGTATTTGGCATTTTTGAGAATCATATGATTTTACGTAAGACCTCAATTTTAAAAATTTGTAACTTTGTTAAAATTAATTATTGATATGAACTAATCATACTACCTAGTTCTTGTTGTATCTAGTTTTACTAATTTCATGAAACCTATGTATAACATTTCCAAAACTTGTTCTTATTCTTTTTATATATATGGTTTTGCCAAATGCGCCGGGACCATTAAAATTCTGATATTTCCTAAGCATTTATAAAAATTATAAAGGAATAAAAAATGTCATTTTTTCCCAAAACCCAAAATCGCGCGCCCTTTTTGCTGCTTTGTCTCTTGCCAATGCGGCTTTCCATTTATTTCGGTCGGAATTTTGGGCGCTTTGCTCCAGAAATTTTGCGAGTCGCCTGAAAAACGTGCTTTAGGCCACTTGAGGCTGGAAGAACGAATGCCTTAGATGGAAGGAAGAAATAGCATGGAAAATAGGGAAGCAGAGAAGGAGAATGAATTGCGAGAGAAGGAAAAGATAGAAAGGGAAAGAAAGAAGGAGAAAGAAGTAGACAAAAAAGAAAGAGAGAAAAAGATAAAGAGAAAAGAAGAGTGATAATGAGAAGGAAAGGCATGAAAAAGGCGCCCCTTTTCTTCGAAATTTTAAAGAAAGGCCCAACGAAAAGCGATAAAAACCTAGAAAGACGAAATTTTAGCCCTTTTCCTTCTTTTTTCTATAAAATTTTCATGCTATTTCTTTTTGTCTTTTTCTCTAGTTTTTATATTATTTCTAATCACTGGTTTTTTCTTTCGGATTTAGACCAAACCTGCCAAATCTGATTAGAATCGATGCTTCTCTGAAATATTCTTGTCTTTGGACTAAAGGATGGCACTTTACTTATAGGATTTTAAAGTCCACTTTTTTAAGATTTTTTTTTTTTAATTTATGATCTTTGAAGAATATTGGACATGGACACTACTCTCCTTTCGAACATTTTCAATTTGAGAAATTGTGAACTTACATTTTGAATATTTAAAATTTAGTAATTTAGTATTTAGCAAACCTTCAAATTTTTACTTTCTAATCTAAATCTGAAATGAGAGTGTTTATCAAGAAGGATTAAGTTATGATGAAATATCGGGCTTAAATCTCTATCTAAATTTAAGTCTCTGGTCTCCATAAACAAGTTTGCTGAAAATCTAGTACTCTTCATTTCTCAAGACATTTTCATTAATATTTCGCTTTTACTTTCTTAATTTATCGAAAATTTCGCCATTAAAACTTCATTTGTTCTTTTTTGTTATTTTTTCATGTTTGCAAATAGTGGCTATAACCTAACGACTATTATTCCCCATTTTTCAGATTATCCACCTTTACTGAAACATATCTGAACTGTCGATCATTGATTCGACCCTTCCAAGTTTAGCTGATTCCAATTCCAACTCTGGAAATCCTTCCACAAAAGGATGAGTATTCTCAGCGAAATACTCAGCACGGTAAGCAAATTTAAAAGATGTTTCTTTAAAAATAAGAAAAAATCACGAAGATAAATTTTAAAATCCTAATTTTCAAAAGATATCTAAAATGGACGTTTTTGATCAAAAGTTGTTTCTTTATTTCTCCTTGAGTTTCGGAATTTCAGGGTCACGTCGAAAAAGAGCTGCTCGATGCTCTGGACGATGAACAGAAACAGCTACTTTTCTGTCAGATGCGGGCTGAACAGGTAAATTGAATAATTTACCCATTTTTTTCTCGAATATTTTGAGACGTAGATGCACCCCGGTATTAGACTTCCTTGCAGCTGTCTCTAGAAATAGTGATTTGCGTGAACACACACCCGAATAATTTTATTCTTTGCCGTTTTAAAATGTTGTTACGCTTGGCGGCATTTGACGTACTTAGTATTGCATCATAAAGCAAGATGTTATTGGACTTTTTGAAACTTATTTCGAGTATGAAAAAATGGCTTATTTAGAACGAAAATTCAGGTTCGTAAATGGAACGAGGCTGAGGAAAAATTGGCCCGCGAGGGGGGTCCTCAGAGACGGAAAGGCCATCGGAAAGGCGTCCGGTGGTTAACTGGGCAGGACGGCAACACCTGGGTGTGGGTAATGGGTGATCATGCCAACGACCGGTCTATCGAGGAAATCCTGGAAGAAGAAGCACGTCAGGAGGCACACCAGAGAGCACTCCACGAACTGTCTTCGGACATCGATAGGAAGAATACGGTAAATATATATGGAGGAAAAACGAAAAAAAAAAGATCCATAAAAATTCTATCTCTCCTCTAATGATAATATATAGATATGGTTTTGAAAACCGTCTGAGATACGTTTGGAAATAGGAATTACGATAGCTTTTCAGGCGCTCCGAGACATGTACACCCAGCAAGAAGAGGACGCTCTGAAGGCTCAACTAGGAAGTCTGAGGGTCGGACCGAACATTACGGTAATATTTTGAAAATTTGAAACATATTATGAAGAACGTCAATTCCTTATTTTTAATTATAACGCCATTTCTCCTTTTCCAACCACAACTGATTCTTTCTTTAAATTTTCACCGGATCAGTCACTTGAAACATATTAAACCAGAATTTATAAAAAAAATTTTTAAATTTTCAGGACTCAATGTATGACGATGCTGATGGTCTCCTGGACCAAACTCACCCTCTTCTCTTCCAACCTCCCTCCAGATACGGTATCAACAATCGACCTTCACCTGCCCTCACGCCAAACCGATTCCCGACGGCGTCCACGTCGTCGGCGACTTCAGATGGCCCGACGTCGTCGATTGGGGTTACAGTAACCAACAATGGACACTCGAATAATCCACCGATGCAGGTCATTCTTAGATTTTTTATTATTGTTATACTATTATTACTCAAAGAAAACATCTATTATAGTTTAGACTTTTTAAACATACTAAAATAACCCTGTTTATAAAACCGAAACACTTATGCTGTTAATTCATAAGAAACTGTTTAATCATGGCTAAATTTCTGAAATAGTTTTAAAATTAACTATTCTTTCAGATCACTTCCACAAAAGTTTCATCGTTTTCGATACCCACACCTCAAAAGGCAGAGGTACTTACTGCACCACAAAGGACGCCCGCCAGTGCGCTACAGACTGGAAATTATTCAGGTATGTTTCATTTTATGCCATTTTAGAAGAAGTATTGCACTTCACAAATGAAGGCTTATTTCGCTTCTTTTGAAACATGTCGATAAGTTTATGGCGCAGTATTCATGAAAAATACAATTTTCTCTGGATAAATTTTAAAGTAGCATCTTTAAAAATTTGAATGCTGTAGCTTCTTCGTGGATTACTGTACGACGATGCCATTTGTATGATTGAATCCCAAGATTACTCAAATTATGCCAATTTTTAAGGTAATCAGACAAATGGCGCACCTGGCGGTCGACCGCCAATTGCACCAAAACCAACATCATTGGCGACGACGTCAAATTGGCAAAAGAATGGAGTACCGGAGGCTAATGGTGAGATTTTTACTCATTTAAAAAAAATGTATTTATTCGAATTTTTTTGGAATACGATAGAATCATTTTTTTCAGACGTGAAACTACGAACGTCCCGATTCGGCCTGAAATCGCCAGAAGAAAAGGCTCAAGAAATTCAGAAACGAGAGTCGGAGATTTTCCAGAGTTTATTGGTGGGTTTTTAGGAAAATCTGAAGAAATAATTAAATTTCGAAAAGGTTTTGAAAGGGAAAAAGGCAACAAATTAAAAGAAAAAATAAGACTTGAAAATAATGAAAGAAAAAATTCAGGAAGACCGAGAGAGGCGAAAACGCGAGGCTGAGCAGGAAGAAGAACGAATTCGGAAAGAGTGGGAGGAGCAAGGTGAAATTTATGCCAATTTTTTAAAAGAAAGTCCAGATTACTGTAGTGTTTTTACTTATAACTCGAATATGACAGATTTAAAGAAAACGATAGTGTCTGAGACTTAATTTCGTATTGATTGTCTAAGCAATGCGTTTTTAAAGCACAAAAATATCCATTTTCTTCAAAATTTTCATGAAATTTATTCACACCACGATTTGTGAACTAAAAATTGAATTTTCAGAAAAGAAAGCCCGCGAGGCTGAAGCGGCAATGCGAGAAATGGCGCAGAAAGCCAGGGAGCAGCATCGACAACTCATACGGACATCGACCAGCATTCTGCCCGCACTCAAAGACACCAAAGCAACTTCGCTCAGAGAGGCTATGTAAGCTATTTTATTTTTGAACATATTCATCATTGAAGCTGCTTGAAAACTCTTCTATTGTTTAGAATTGTTGAAGGTTGAAGATCCATTATGATTTATGTTGGAACGTAGAAAAGGAATTTATCTTCCAGTGTTACGATAAAACTGGATGATTAATGACCTAGTCAAAGCAGCTATTCTTGATTCATTATGAAACTTTTTTAAATACAAAAAGCATTGAGTTTCGAATTTCAGCAAGAACCTGCCTCGCCCTCCCAAACCGAAGTCGCGAGCGGCCATCATCGAGTGGTTCAAACGAGACGAGTTGCCGCGGGGCACTGGCTTCGATCCCATCTCTAAAGCAGTCGCTCCTTGGTTTCATGGTAAATTTTTCTAAAATATTTCGTTTTATACCTTTTTGAAGAGATCGACTTTTCTACCAGAATATTCTCTAGTTTTTGTTCTGATTTTTTTTTCTAAATTTACGTTTTCAACATTCTAGTATTTCTAAGAAATATTTTTTCCTAAAATTCAAATTTTCAGGTATTATCTCCCGAGATCAAGCCGAAAATCTGCTACAGGACAAACCGACCGGCTCATTCCTTGTTAGAGTCTCTGAACGAATTTGGGGGTGAGTTAGGGTCGTTGTATTTTTTCAGTTTAAAATTATTCGAATTTAATGCTACATGACAAACTTGGTAATATTCTTATGGACATTTTTGGAGTTTAAAGAAATTTCTTAAACTTGTTTCAGTATTCAAGATTTTTCTTTCTAATTCCGCCATTAGTGGCTTGCTATATTGAAAGTCGTTCAATTTTTTGAAGCTTATAAAAATAGTGATTTTCAGATATACGGTTTCCTACGTGGTTGGCGACGGCACGTACAAGCACTTCCTGATTGAGAAGATCCCCGAGGGCTATCAATTCCTCGGCACAAATCAAGTCGTCCACGATCAACTCTACGACTTGGTGCAGTATCACGAGGTCGGGATTTTTAAAATCTCTTCGAGTAATTGGGATAATTATTTTTTGGAGAATTTTTTTTGGTTATTAGATTTTTTGAAACATCATAATTTTATTTTTTACTGAAATAATTGACCTTTGCTCTCATGTAACAATACGCCTAGGATTTTCTTTAGTCATAAAATTTTCTTTTAAAACTTATCAAAATTTTCTTGATTTGAGATATCATACTATTTGTTAGCCTATATCAACAGGCTTACAAAAATAGAAATGTAGAATTATTTTGAAATCTATCGTGTTTATGATTTCGAATATAGGGGGAATAACGATCTCTTACCAAAACCAAACGAAAATTGCAACTGTCCTTCATTCTGAAATTCTCTGAAACCTATCGTAAATTTTGAGGTTCTTAGTAACACGATATGGCGAATTTCTAAAACTTACCTATTTTGGCAAAAATCGTGATTTTAGTCGGCCCCGATCACGGCAAAAGGAAACGAGATCCTCAAATGGTCCGTCGGCCAAGCCACTCGACCGGCTGACTACTCGGATTTAATCCCCGAACAGATAGCTCAACCCTATGGAAACATGCGGTTCAGAGGATTGTAGAGCAAGTTTGAAGATTCTAATTTTGCTCATTTCCTTTTACTTTGCAAGATTTTTAAAGTATAGTAGAGTAAAAGAACTGTCTTACAACTTCCTACTTGCTTTGAAAAAAATATTGAAAATGGGCGCATAATTTTCATTTTTTTTTTTCTAAATTCGAAAAAATTAGAATAAGTGATTTTTGTTTACTTTTCAAATTGTATCATGTCCATTTTAAATATTTTTCTTGATTTTTGAAATTTTGGTACTTTGAAACTTTTCCACTAAGATTTAATCGAATCAAATTTCTCCTTTAAAATCCACTAAACATTTGAAATCTACCGAGATCTTGTAAGATTTTCTGATGAAATTACTCAAAGCCAAGCTATCTTCGATCTGAATTTTATTTTCCTGAAAAATTAGCATAATTCAAAATCATAATGTTTATAGTTTCAACATTGTACACATTTTTGCAAATGAGTGACTTTTCTCCTAAATAGATGTGAGTTTTGTATTTACCCCCGTTTTGGTGTGCATTTTCGAAAATTTATGGAAAATCTTATGCATGTTATTAATTGTCTAGATTTTATGCTCAACAAAAGTTTCATTTGAAAATTCGAACTCCCCTGAAATTCACTTCAATTTGTTTTTTTTTTTTTGCATTTCTGAGGTCGATTTTTAATCTCATTTTTTAAAAATAAAAACAATCGACCTCAAAAATACCGTAATCTTAATTTTACTAGATGTTTTGTATCCTCGAAACCGTGCGTACTTTTTGCTCAAAGATTTTATGAAAATTCGGCTAAATTTCTATTTTTCTTATCGTGCTATAAGCTTTAGCTTATTCGATATATCAAATTTCCCGTATACTTTCTTTAAATGTTTAAAAGTACGGTATTTTGAAGAAAGTGTACTTTTCCGTCAGTTACTTTTGCAGTTGTATCATTTTCGCGTCACAATATTTCTCAACTCAAATTATTTCATTTGTGAGTACTTTTTCTCCAGATTTTTATTACTTTGAAAAAGTACTTGAAATCCAATTTCTTCCTATTTTTAATAGATTTCTTGAGGTTTGTTACATTGCGGGACTTTGTGCGTTGATTTTTGTTTACCGTATACCTGAAAGTTTATATTTTTTCGAAGAAAAGCAATTAAACTTGAAATTTTCTGAATTTTTTCCGTGTATGAAGTTTTCATAGAAATCTTGGTTTAGTGCCAGATAGCTTACTGTGAAATTTAGTCTTTTTTCAGTTTCAGGCAATTTGAAAATGATAAGAGAACCTATTTCTAAAAAAGAAATCGATAATGGGCGTGACTTATTTTTTGCAATTAAATCGCATGGCATTTGATGAAAGTGGTTCTTTATTATTTCTTGTGTCAGGAAAACTGAAACTTGTCGAGTTTTCCAGGTGAACAACAATTTTCGATTCGTAAGACGCGCTTACAATTTGTGTGGCAGGGAGGGAATTGATTGATAGAGGGAAAATCATCGATAATCAGTGATAAAAAGGAAAGGTTGGTATTTTCTGCCCTCTTAATTTTCATTCATCCAATAAATTTTCTAACTTTTTGCTCTCTCAAAAATGAAGATCCAACTTTCCTATAAAAATATATTTTCTTCTTTTCTCTATGAGAGCTACATGCTCTCTTATTTTGTTTTTCTTTTCTCCCTCTTCCCTCCCAAATAACAAACGCCGATCTCTGATTTATAGCCTCTCGTCACATTTCAATACTTTCTACCTGAAACATCGAGTTTTGCCATTGCTATCAAAAAGCTAAAGAGCATGGAAAATGAGAGGGGAAAGATAGCAAAGGAAAATAGTATGAAAAATCAAAGGGCAAAAGAGTTAGAGAAAGAAATAGTATTTAAAAATGAGATGAGAGGAAGAAAGATAGTGAAAGGGAGAAATAGTGAGGAAAAGAGTCAGGAATAAGCGAGAATGAGTTTTTCATATCGATTGAAAATAGCTGCCTTGCCACACACATCGCCAACGGCGGGTTTCGCGGGTCTTTTTCTTTTCTTCTATCAAAATCCCGTACTATTTCTCGCTTTTTTTTCTTTTCTCCTTTCATTTTCTCATGCTCTCTCGGATATATTTTCTTAATATCTACAAAAAGACTATTGTCTCTCGTTAATAAGCGCTTTTACTACCAACTCCCAGCTAGTTTTTGTCGGTTTTTTTCAAGCTCAACAAAAACTCGTGACCCGGAGGCTTTTATCCGTAAAGCAGTGAAAAACGGCCTATCTTATGATATGCTTTAGCTCCTTATAAAATCTTGTTTTGTAATGTAAAGTTCTTGAAACTTCTTGCACATTTATAAATTAATTCTCTCCATAGAAAATTTAACATTTTCCAATCATACCTTGAAGAATAGGTTGTGAACAAAATCTGGGTTATAAAATTTTCATATCCAACGTTTTTTTCTGGAAGAAGTATCAAATTTCTTCCCGTCTAATCCGATAATTATCCATTTTGGAGTGAAAAATGCGATTTTTGAGAGACTGATAATGCGCAATTTTTCAAAACATTGCGGCTATTTTTAATATCCACTATCATTTTTTATCTCATTTTCTAGATTTGTATTCTTTTGAAACTTATTTTTATTTTTCAGATCACCCAATTTGACCTCAGTATTCCTTACGATTTTCTGCGATGGACCCGAGCAATCAAAACCATCAACAAGTCGGTTTTTTTTTTCTAACTTTCGAAAATTTATAATTTACACCTCGCCTTAGACATACGATAATAATTATAAATTTCGTTGAATACATAGAAGTTTTTTGAAATCTATATGATTTTATTTTTTTCTAAATGAGACACCTTAGGCGGTCGCAAATTATAACATATCTTTCGAGTAGATTTTTGAAACTTCCTTAAACCTACTTAATTTGTTTTGAATGGAATTAAGACTTGAGAATATTTGATAATTAGGACCACGGGCTAACTGAAAATCGACGCTATTTTATTTGAGGAATGATCATAATTTCTGAAACCTATTTGGTAGTTTTGAATAGAAATCAAAAAATTCGGCTATTTAATTAAATGAATACCCCAGAAACTTGCATTAATGATCTTTCAAAACATTCACTCATAGTTTTTAAAATCTACATTGAACTTTGAATGTAAACTCAAATTTCAAATACTTGATCATAGCCATCTCAGCGTTATTCCATTTGAGGCTTTTCTTTAGAGTTTTTTTTTGAAACATACATTTTAAAATTGACTTTTAAATAAAATATTTTTCAGCTGTACTACGACCAACAACAGCCTCAATCTCAGCGGCACTCACTGCGGCTCGACTCGATGATGGAACGCGGGCCGCCACAACAACCCGTCGTCGCGCAAACGGTGAGAATTTTTGAAAATAAAACAAGAAAATTTGAGTTTCTAAATTTTTTCATGACTTGCCCGAATTTCTAAAAATCATGGGAATCCGATCTATGTATGCTTCAAAAGCAATAATATCTTTCGATAAATTAGTTAATTCCGACCACATGCACATAAGTATGAAATATTCAATTGCAAAACGAAGTGCAAACATTTATTAAACAAAAACTCAATCCCTCCAAACCACCCTTTTCCGATCGAAAATTGAAACGTCGTCCCTCGCAAAGTTATTCTTATTTACGCCTTTCGAGCGATGATCGAAAATTCCGGAAAAAAGTTCCACGGCGAAACTGGTTTTGAATAATTCCGTGCAGGTTTTTATGGCCCTTTCTCCGAAAATAACGATCCCCTAAAATTCCGAACGGGACTTTTTCGGAAAAATCAGAAATGCTGCCTCTTTCGTCCTCTGAAAATTCAAGCATCTCTAACTTTTCAATGACAGAAATGATAAATCTGATAAGGGGATAATGATAAATGGGGTCAATTGCAAAGTGATTATCAACCATTGAATATCCCAGGCTGTTTTAGAACTCTATGTTTTATCATTGGGAGAAGTTTTTGGTTTAAAAATGGCAAGGATGTTTTCTGTAAATCGTTCTAGAAACTTATCCTGAACATATTTTATCCTACAACTTTGTTCTGGAAAATTTTGCCATAAACGTCATTTTGGAAACTTTTCTGGCACGTTTTTTGAGAAAAAAATCAATGAAAGTTGTTCTAAAAACTCCTCTTTCTGAAAGTTTCTAGAACCTTGCCTAATTTTAAACATTTTCAGTTTTCCGCCGCAACATCCAGAGCAATGAATTCGCGAAATTCCGGCCGGACTAGGACCATATCAGGTAGGAAATGAGTAATTTATCAAATTTTAAAAAATCGTTTCGGGAACAGTGCATTGAAATTTCAATTCATTCGATCCGCAATGAAATGGTTATAGAATTTTTTGAAATATAGAAAATTTGTGCTATTAAAAGGATTGAAAAAAGATAAATAATTGGCTAATTCACCTTCGTGCTCTCTAATCATTTCATTCTTGATCGTAATATTTTAGCAGTTTTTTAAACGCGCACAAAGCTGAATTGTTTTGAAATTATTTCAAACAACTGATAATATTTATAGAAAACAAGAAGACTATAGAGTGCTTATCTCACTCTTTTGATATATTCCAAATTTTATGAAACATACAAATTAAAGCAAAAAATAATTTTAAATTTCCAGAATCAGCCACCGCGGCGATGTCGAATCTCTCGATGAAGTCTTCCGGGAACTCAGCTAATCAGGGACAATTTCAAACAAGTCCCTCGCACGGAATTCCAGGACTTATTCAACAACACCAGCAACAGGTTAGTTTTATTTTTTAAAATCTTTTTTCATCATATTATCACTATCATGAAATGACGATAATTAGTATTGTTCCCTTTTCTAGAAGGATTTTCATTCATTCCGGACTCAAAATAAATTCCAATCTTAAAGATAGGCCAAAATTATCATTAACATAAAATTCCTATAAATTTATTGACTTTATCAGAATCTAACAACTCTAACAGAGGTCAACCAGATACAGGTTTCACAAAAAGTTTATATGAACTTTACGTCTAACTTTCTAAGTTGTCTAGCCAACTTCCAATTTGCAAATAAAGTTACCAGAAATTTATTATTAGTTTGAGATGTCTTCATTTCATTTTCTATACATTTCTCGATAGGTTTCACAGAAACCCTTACCTGACTTGGCCCATTGCAATTCCCAGCCTTTTTTTTGGAAAATAACGTGGAAAAATAAAAAAAAGGGAATGGGAGGCTACAAGAGGCTCCCGACTCTAAAATATGAATTCCACCTTTCCGTTCGCCTGTTGGCTTAAAAAGTCCAGACTTTCCGAAAAGTTCAAAATTTAATTCCAACATTTGAAACTACAACTTTCGTAGTTCCTTGATTTTTCCCACACCAGCTTTCAGCTATAACCTTTATTTTAAATTTTATTTTATTCACTTTGGAAATCCCAAAATCTAAAATTGAGTTGGTCCAAAATATCTGAAACCGAACTCTCTAAATGAAGAAATATGATGCAATTTATTTAAACTCCAACCAACATACTGAATTCCATACGTTTTATTTCGGACGAAAGAAAAACATAATACGAAAATTCGAGAACCTAGAGAAAAAGAGCATATGGGAAATAGTACTTCCAAATTAGAGAGTCGAAGAAAACGAATGCGCGAAAGAACGGCTGAGATATAAAATGTCGCCGTCCCATCCTCTGCGTTCTCTGACCTGTCTGACCTGAAAATAGCATTTCCGAAATGAGAGAGCGCGGAGAAAAAGAGATCGGCTGAAAATGCAGGTTTGGCGAAATGCCAATGGCGAACTCTCGTTCTGTCTCGTGTTTTTTCCGGCCACGCCCACTTTTCCCTCCCCTCGATTGCATCCTTCTCTCCCGTCTAACCTTCTGACCGACGAAATGGCATAGGAAAATGAGAGATTTCTAGAAAATGGGCGGGACAAAGAAAAAAAATGATATAGGAAAAGGGTTCAAAATTCGCGCACAACAACCTTCTTTCATCACTCCTCTATTTGCAAACGGCTTAAACTCTCGCGTTCTATTTCTAATCGATAGCTTGTGACCAAAGTTAATTGGGCAATTAGGTCGAGTTAATTACCTAATTAAATCGGATAATTGACTAGTTAACTATGATTGGAACGGTGCCCCAGGCACCAAACTTCATTCCTACGTCTCAAAACAACTTTTCCGCAGCGTCGCATTTCACAGACATTTTCGGAAACCCTCAGAATCAGAATCCAAATAACACGGTAGGTCTTGGAAAATGGAGTTATTTTGCTATTTTTAAATTTGCGAAAGAAAACACGTATGTATTATCATTTTGAAACGTTCTCCAAATTATGAATTTCTTTGAAACATGACTTGGATTTATTTTTTAAATTTTAAATAGAAAATATCCCTTTAGCAATCTCTTGATCAATTCTATAAAATTTTCAATCCTCAACATCTTTCTTTCTGAAATTTATTTTTTTGAATTTCATTCCGACTACTTTTCAACCAGAAAAATTTTGCTCGTAGTCAAAGTTTGGCGCTAAAATTTGATTCCAATCTGGCAAATTTTGGACTTGTATCAACTACAAAGATCTCTACCTAAACATGGAATAGTGGGCCTAAAATAGAGATTCGAAAGAAAAAGAAAATGTTCTTTATTACCTAAAAGGGAGACAGAGCAAGTGGGCGTTGTTTACGAAACCTTGAGCAAATTGGTTAATTCACTTCAGAGATGAGACGATTTTCATTTTTATCCTTATTTTCTTTCTCTCTTAGTTTTCCATACCATTTTCTTCTTCTCCATCCTTTCTCTCTCAATTTTTCATTATATTTCCCCCTTTCACCTCTTGAATTTTTCATTCCTTCAAGGTCGTTTGTCTGTTCGAAAAGGACTGTCCATATTTTAGCGCGTTTTTCTCTTCTACTTCTAAAATCACGTACTATTTCTTCGATGAGAGATTTCTGCATTTCAGACGTTTTTCATCAGATTTGGTTAATTTCGATTTTCACTTTCATCTATAAAATCATATGACCTTGGAAATCTTAAAATCTCCCCGAAAATAACAATATAAAAATAGGCTAATTTTTGATGCTATAATTTTTGAACTTTGAATTTTTGTCATATTTGTTATCACACGATTACAAGTCTAATTCTATTATTCCATTTTAACTCTTTTGAAACATGAGATTTTTATTTTTTCGAATATGTTATCTTTACAAAATCCTAGTTTCTTCGAATATCCAATCTCGCGAATATTCTAAAAATGCGGATTATTTTCGAACAAAGGATTTAAAAATCTTTTATCTTTGATATTCCTTACATTGATATCTTACGTAATATTCTCATATTTTCTGCAAGCAACAATAGAGCATTTGATGCAATTTAGTTTCGCTGATAAGATAGCAAAAGGGATTAATTTTATCTTTCATCCACAAGCATCTAGTTTGGTCTAAATTTGTCTAAGCCCTGGCTTCCCAAGATTTTTAGGTCTACATGACTTTTGCAAATTTAAAATTCCAAAAATGACATATTTGAATCCTCTATATGGCTTTATCCAGATTTAGCGCTAGAAAGGAACACCCCGGAATTTGAAGTCTTATCTGGAATTTTCGAACCCGACAAAATTGCTTTTACTTTTCGAAAAGTTTCGTAAAGTCGGCTGGGAAAATTTCAGGGCTAACTTTAGATCGCACCATTTTGCGTACTAAGATTAAAATTTAGATCTGTGATACAGCGGGAAAATTTCTAATGTTAAGTTAAGATTTCCGAGCTACAATATTTGAAATTTTGCGATAAACAAGTTAATTAGCTAATTAGCATACAATCGTAATATTAATGTGATTTTTGATTTTCTATCTTTTAACATGGGATGAGAAATTTCATTTGAAGATCAACTTTTAATTATAGTCTAATCATTATCAAAAGCAACTTTTGATGACTTTAATGGTAAAAAAATCCAGGAGTTTTGTAGCTTCAAAAATTCGAGTTCCGTTGAAAAGCTGATTTTCTGATATCTGATATCTGATATCTGATGTCTGATGTCTGATGTCTGATGTCTGAAGTTCGATTTAAGCCATGGGAAATTAAACCGAAATTTTCCCTAAATGTTTGAGATCAGGCTTAAAATTTCCAGATTTTGCAAAAATCCTCCTAAAATGAACTTGGGCTTATTTTGAAGATCACCCTTTTTCCAAACTATTTTTCTCCAATGATGATGAAAGTTGAAGAGGATAATTTTAACATCAAAGAAATTTTGTAAGGATACAAAATCTTATGACATCGCGCTAGGACATGTCATCATAGTTTTATATCATAAATCCCACTTGTATCCGGAAAACGTATTTGTATTTTCGAAATGCGCTATGTGATGATTCGTTATGATACAATCACTTTATCTTCTAGCTTACTTTCTTCAAATTTCTACATTTTTCTTACTATTTCTTGAATTATGAAATTTCCTGCAATATTTTGTCTTTCAGCTTATTTCCTTCAAATCTTTCAATTTTCTTTAATAGTTCTTCAAGATGTATCTTTTTAATGAAATCAGAGAAAACTTGGTTTTTTGATAACGTGATCATTTCAAGAAGCGTGACATGTGTATTATTTTTGAATCTTCGAAATTCGAATGAAACATAATTAGGGTTTGTCGATAAAATCTGAAATTTATCTTATAAATGATAAAAGATGAACCTGAAAAATGGCTTGAATATCAAAAATCTTATGATCCAAAATTTATTGCAAGCCCTGGAAAGCATTACTTTTTGTACCAGGCTCTATCATTCGTGGCTTGTTGAAATCCGATTTTCGCATAAAAATTTCCGGGACTATTTTGAAACTTATCCAAATTTCATGAGAACTCTAATCGCATATGAAAATTACGCGAAAACACTTTACAATTAGCCAGAGGTATATAACTTTCAAGCTTCTATAAACTACTCATTTGGAATATATGTGCTTCTCATCCAACGCACTTTTTAAATAATTTAATAAATATTTAAAAAGTCGGATATATGAAATCCCTCTTTATATCCAATCCAGTTTTTCTTTCCTATGACAGAGAGATGAAGAGGTAGGTTGAGATTTTGTGTCATTGCCAAATCTGCTATCACTTTCTGAAAGGGATATCAACTTTCGAATGATTGATGATACGGTATCACTTTATCATCATCTTTCTCAGTTATCACTTGGGATAAATTTAGAACCTTCTGGCTAATTTCGTTCGCTAAACATAGAGGTCAAGAGCAGTGAAAATACTCGATTTTAAATGAAGAAAAATACCTCACCTTTACTTTTCAATGATAAAATTTCTTGAAAAGTACTCCAAATTGAGAAATCTCCATTGAAAAATACTAAAGTTTGAAATTCTGGCTCTTTGAACCCTTTTAGACTTTCATGAAGGGAGCTAGGAATTTCATTGTTGTTTACATGTTTGTGCGTCTATGTTGTTTTTGACCAAAATTGGACAAGATTGCGAAATAGTAGACGAGGAAAGGATAATTAGGAGAGGGAGAAAGAAATGATAAAATAGCGTCATCATTTCGAATTGGCCAAATATGCCCTAATAAAGACTTGACTCTGATTCTTTTCTTCGCATTTTTATACTGATTCTTTTTCTATCTTGTCTTATCAAATTTCCTCTCTTTATATGAAAATTTCAAGTCGATACCTCAAATTTTAGAGTCGGGTTTATTAGCATTAACCCCGGGCCATGTTATCAGTGAAAGAAATAGCGAGATTTTTTAGAGACCAAAAGAATCAGAAAGTGATAACCATTGTTAAAATTGGCGTTTATTACTTGGATAGAATCGCTAGAAAATTTTCGAATGAGCTCGAGAATTTAAAAAATTATCTTTTAAAAACTGAATATTGACCCGTTTTCAACCATTTATGCTCTAAAAATCCTGAAACATATTCATACGTGACTTTTATAGCGATATTCTTATCGTCTTTCTCATGAAATAGCATTATTACTAGCCATAAATCATGCTCTGTCATCTTCTATTTTTTATCATTATTGCTAGGTCAAGACGCAGTTTATATCGATTATTTCTTTGATTTTGAGATATCAGCCTGGAGAAATAGTGTGGAAAAGTAAGAGGGCGGAAAAGATATCAAGAAAAGTTTTAGCCAAAAACCTATATTGCGCGTGGTGACAAGAATGATGAATTGATATGATTGAAATTTAGAGATAATGGAAAATGGAGGGATGGAGAGAAAGAGATACTATGGGAAAAGACGCAGAGAAATTTCGATGAACAGTCATTTTTCTCTAGAAATCCACTCATATTTCTTACCTTCTATAGGACTCGACCCGCCCATTTTTGTGTCTCTAACCGTCTAGGTAATGCTATCTAATAATCATCCATTTTCAAATTAACTAATCTCATTTTGAAATGGTTGCTATATTGTCTAGCTTTGATGTCCCATTGTTACAAAATTAGTGGGCAAAGCCTACTCTTGACCACGCCCACTTTTCCCTGCAACCATTGCAAAATTCAACCTCTTTAGAATCATTGATAGAAGTCACAATACCAAAATTGATTTTTCTTTTAGATTTGATCTTGAATGAAACATTTTTCCATTATAGAATTTCAATATTCAGCGCAATTCATTCAAACTATGACACATTTTAGAATTTCGAATATTAAAGAAACTCGAAAATCAAAGATTTCCATTGGAAATTTAAAATTCTCGACTTTTCATCTCGGGTTTTCAAGCCAAAACAGGTGTAATTTTTCTCGTCCCCCACCTTCATGAAACGTCTCTTACATAAACGTCAAGTTTTACAATCCATTAAAACATTTCACGCAGTTTTATTCCTTTAAAAACTTGGTTCTATATTTTCAATCTTAAAAATTCCAGGCTTCTCCCACTTTTTATCAAGTCTAAATTACAATATTTCAGTACCACTTCCATCACCTTTTCACCTCTATTTTATCAAAATTCTGATAATAGCTAAATTCTCGTTTATTTCCCGATCATTTTAACACCTTTCATCATTTCAGCAACATTCTGATTCCAATTTCTGATAAAACTTTTATTCCCTCGTGATTTTTATTCTTGTCATTTCTCGGACTTTTTCAAATTCTGGTGATTTCAGCTACTTAACTCTTGCTTATCTAGCGATAATCCTAACACAACTTCGGCTAAATCTATTTGGCATTTGAAATATTCTTTATTCGATAAAAATTCATATATCCGACTTCGAAATCCCCTAAAATGATGCGTAACGGAGGCGGAGGGAGTCTCTTGACTCAGGCTTTGGGGACTCCGAATATCCCGGTTTCTGGAATTGCGTCAAATCAGGAACATCAGTTACAACGCGGTTTTCAAACCGTTCGACAGCCAAATACTGTGCCCCAGTTTTACGACGATGAACCCTATGAGTCAAATGCGATGAGACTAAAGAACCTATTCGCTATACCGAAATTACCACCTCAGGTAGATTTTTAATATAGGCTCAAAAATGTCAAACGTTTTCTGAGGTTTGTTATTCTTTGATGCGCAAATAGGTTCCTGATAAATATGATATTGTAGGATCCACTAAAAATCTTTAACTAGAAATTTTTAGAGTTTTTATGTTTCAAAATTTTTGGACTTCCACTGAGATTTTATACTTCGTTGATATGCGCACTTCATTAAGAGCGATTAAGATAAATCTAATCTTAGAAAATCCACTGAAAACCTTAGCTAATAATTTCTACGCAATTTTTCGTTTAAAAAAATTTCAACTCATAAATTTCATTCTTTAAACATATTGATGGCAAACTTTTTATGAAAAAATAACCTATAAAAATCTTGTTTTTTCTGATGACGTCATAGCCCTCTATTTTTCTGAACTTGGATCAATTTGCTGCAATTTCCAGTGAAATTTTCGCAGATTTGGCATTCCAAACAGACTGAAAAATAACGTTTCAAAAATAGGCAAAAGAAAACGAGACATTTTTTGCCGACGCCCCATTTTGTGCTCGTCCCTTTTCTTTGGTTTTGGCAGTTTGAGCGGGAAATAGTATGGGGAACGGAAAGAATGAGAAATAGAAAAATAAAGAAGGGAGAAAAAGAGCGTGAGAAAGAGATAAAGCAAGAGAAAGGTTAGAGAAACAGAAAAATAAACGGCTGGCTCGAAATATCGATCGCTGATGGTTCTTTCCCTCATTTCTCCCAGCTTTATCAATTCTCTGTCGTTCAATGTTAAAGTATATAGATTGAAAAAGCGACTGGCATAATTTTATTCTAATTTCTCTATGCGTCTAATATTTTCCACGTGTTAGAATAGTCATCTTTGGGGGTTCGATTTTTGATTTTTGAACCCGAAAATTAATGATGATTTCAATAAGAAACTTGATGCAAAGATCTCTATTTCTTAATGAAATGGATTTCAAAGAATTTCATAATTTTTACTATTGTTTAGTTTTTATTCGAAATTCTCAAAAATTTAATATCCTATCCGGTTTTCGTGCCCCTATCTTCCAACATGGGTTTAGAGAATTTTATTGATTTTCTGGTCATTTTATGGGGTAGGTGTAAAACTATCGCTTCTCGTTTAGTGAGACAATTTTCATGAACTGAAAAGTCTGTGACGGCGACAAGAAAAAACTTGAAACTTGGCGACGCGCCAGCGTTTTTCTACACAGAAAGTTGCATCATTTTTCATTTTTTCTGATTCTTTTTCTCCCTTTCGTTTTAACGTTGTCTCTCTTATATCTAACATATTTCTCCATCTTTCTATCTCTCAATTTAAAATACTATTTCTCTGTCTCAATTTCATCATTGTTTTCCGTTTTCTTTTCAGTCTCTAATTTTCTATGATCTATAGTTCTTTGGACAAACATTTTGTAAAATTATGTATTGACAGAAATAGCCGTTTTTCACAAATTTCGACAAACAATAGGCAATCACTTTTCGTCACGTTTTTCTGAGAAACTTTATCGATTTTTTTTTTAAATTAGACAAACTCATTTTATTAGTTCTTTTTTTTTTATCAAATTTCTCTATTAAAGATTCTAAACTTCAAGCAAAATGTTACTTTCTTGAAGCCTATTCCAAATGATGCTATCTTTGCTAAGTTTAATGATGCTATCATGGACTGATCACTACATCCACTACATCTTTCTAAATCTCAATTTAAATACTACTTTCCTGAAGCCTATTTCAAGGCTGATCTTCATCTAGTTTATCGTAGTTTCACACTACAATCTACAAAGTTCTTTAGTTCTTAAAGAAATATTGATGATGTTATTTTTAATGACTCATTATTTGTTTACCCCGAATAACCATTTCAGCATTTTAGCCGTTTTTCATTCGTAGACTTTCATAAAATTACCCCTGACCCTTTTTGCCATGGCTGTCTCGTCTCTTTGCGTCCCTTCCTTTTCTCGTCTCAAATCGATTTTTCTCGAAAAAATGTTCTATGTACCCGCGGCAAAAGATAAGCGCATGAAAGTTTCCCCTTTTAGAAAAATGTCTGTAAAGGTTTCGAATATTTCAAATATAGTTTTTTTTAGAAATGTGATTTTTAAACGCCATACTACTTATCTTAAAATACCAATCTCTAAATGTTTCATTTTTATTCATTGCATCTTATTTCTCTGAGCTGTCTGATGTAAAATTTTCACTTCCTCTTTTCAAATTTTTAAAATACGGCTCATTTTCTAGGCTAGAATACTGACTTTTCCAAAAATCCCTACTTTCCTAAAGGTTTTCGAAAATAAGCTTGAAAATTCTCGTTCTTTGGAGTTTTTTCCTTCATTTTTCGCTCAGACTGGAGCGCACTTATTTAGCATTAGGGCAGATTTTCTGCAGGGGGGAAATTAGCGGAACTTCAGCGAAATTTGCATTGTCTGGGTCGGAAATTCGAAGGCTTATTTATCAAGGATAAGATTTGAAAAAAGTTAGTCAGAGAGCAAATTTTAAGTTAAAATTTTTAAAATGCCGGGACTTGTAATTTGTAGATTTTTAATATATAGACGACGTATCTTCGTGTTAGATGCTAATGTTTTAGCAAGCCTTATATCAATTCATTGAAACATATCTAATTGCGAAACTTCAGGATGAAAGGTTTGATTACAAATCTTCTATTTTTAGAACCTCTAAAATTAGCATTGTGCTATATTTGGAACTTTAGTACTTTTCTTTTCTCTTAATTTTTATGCTCTTCAATTTTTTTAGATTTAAGGTTTATTGGAAAAGATAAGAGAAAACACTCCTTTTAGGGGTTCGAAGATTGCCTTACTCATGTTGAAACTCGCCCGGTAAACAAGGTTTGGAGAAATAGCATGGAAGAATGAGAAAGGACTAGAGTCAGAGAAAAGTAAGACAAGAGCCTAGAAAAGTTGGAAGGAAAAAGAGTCATAAAATGGTACTTTTTGTCGATTTCCCATGGAATGATAAACATATTTATTTGTTGTTTGGGGGCAAAAATGATTTTTGAAATGTGGAGCAATTTTATAGCGTTATTTGAAAATTAGACATTTTTGGATTTTTTAAATTCAGAAATATCCAAAAGAACGATTACTTCAAGAAATTACCTTATTAGACCATAATACTTTCTTGAAACCTACACCGAAAACCTTGTTTACAAGATTCAAACTAATTTCGATAATCAGCTAATTTAATTTCGTCATCATATTTCATACATCAGGCTACACTAGTCACATACCTAAACCAAAAATACACATTTCAAAAATAAAAACAAATGAAAATTGTTAAAAACTTGCAAAAGAATAAAAAAACTAATTTCCTAAATCTCAGGGTTTATTATTAGATTGGTTTCAAATGCTCTATTCACAGTAGCGAGCAATTTCTCTAATTACGCATTTCTCCTGAATCCAAAATATTATCCCAGACATTTTTAAGGTCCTATTCTTCGCTATTAAGGGAATTTTTCTTTTTATATCTCTGTTTGAAGACGTGAAAATGAATTAATTAGAAAAAATTGAGACGGAACCGATTTTTTTACCATCCTGCATCATCTAAATGAACCAATTCCGCTGTATTAATCTCGCAAAATTTTCAGATTAATAGAATTTATAGAATTTGCTCTTTTATGTAAAAATTCCTGCACTATGCGAATGTATTTTGCTCGGAGATACGAAATCTTTTCCCATGTTAAAGTATAAAAGTCAAAAGCCGGGTGGGATATTTTAATTTTTATCTGAGCCTAGATAAATTCGAATTTTGGGCGATAAGTTTTGTCGCTTTATCACAAGAGGGTTTTATTGCAGATTTACAACACACGACAATTTTTGTGCTTTTTACCTCACCAGATTGAAAATTACCGTTGTCTTGAAATTCAACATTCTCAAAAAAAAAATTCCCACAACTTTCCAAAAAGGTTTTTGAGTTTTTCAGCTCGGTTGAAAATTTGTAGCTCTTGTAGTCTAGCTTATTTGGTAAGGCTCAAAAAGAGATAAACAGATTTAAAATTTTCCAATTCATCAGGATAAATCTTCTTTCAGCTAATTTTTAAGACTCTTTTCCTATTTGAAGATCATTTTTCCTAAAAAAAATATCTTTTTCGAGAATTCCAAAAATCTAATGAATTTGTATACTATTACCAACTCGAAAGTCTAAAAATCGATATAAATTTTCCCTATCAGTTCCTTGCCCAAATTGACCATTTCGAATCACCCCCTTTAATTGAAATTAGAAATGGGTCTATTGATAAGATAGGTGATAAGGAGAGGGAAAATCTAAAGAATGAAAAATAAGACAGAAAATTCTTTTGGTTTATGACCCTGAACATTAACCTCAGGGTTGTCATTTTTGATAGACGGAGATTTTTTCGTCGTTACTAATTTTAGCGAACCTAGAAATTACCTGATTTCAATTCCGAACAGTTTGAATTTTGCGTTTAGAACTTTTCTTTCTCGAAATTTGTCATTTTCTTCTGAAACATACCATATGTCTTTTTGTATTGAACTTCTATAAAACCCAATATTTACAACTCATATTTTACCCTCCCTTTCTTGATGCATCATGATAGTGATAATTAGTCCTTTAATTACTATAATTGTCCAATTATCTCGGCTTAACTACTCTAATTATGCTACTTATTTTTAGATGATGGAGCGTGGTACGCTCATCCCGGCATCGCAGCGCGGTCAACAGATTTCGCAACAGCAGAATATTGGACAGGTAAAATTTATTTTCAATTTAATGATTAAATTTAGTTTATCTAAAAAACTACTTCGTGCCACTAAAACTAAAACTATTCAGTGGACGTATTCTGATTTTTTGAAACATAAGTTTCAGACCCCATTCGGCTCGGCTCCCGCACCATCGATTTTCGGCAGCATGCCGTCTCCAAGAAAGATGCAACCAGGCGGACTTCAGTTTCAGGTTAGTTTACTTATCTTATTTTTATTCAAAATATATGGAAATGGTATCCCAAATTGGTAAAAATTAAGGGAATAGGTTTAAAATGGAATGATAAGAATTAGTTAAATCGGGTAGGGTTAGTCCTAGCTCGATATATCTTATCAAATCTTCCTTCTAAATTTAAAATTTCTATGTGCTTGTAGAATAGGTTCCAGAAATTAGGTAGTTTGAGTGGAACTCTTTAAATTTACTTCGATCTTTTATTCTAAAAATCCCTTAAAATAGTTTGCTATTAAAAGGTCATTTCTGGCTATAATTTTTTCCCAATAGTATTTCTTTGTTTATTCTGAACTTCATCGTTTTTGGCTCAAAGACTAAACTGAAAACGGGAAAATTTCGAAATTCGATATCGGGAAATAGAGCGGCTATTTTTCATAGGCTAGAATGGCTGGCCTAAAATAACTGGATTATCAGAAATCCTTTTTTCAAAAGAAAATCCCTAAAAATGCCTTCTGTTCTGCAGAAAATTAAACTTCTTACTAAAAATCACCATTTTTGAGATAGAAATCCTAAAATTTCGATATCTTTCCGCAAAAACTGCATCATACATCCAACTTAGTGAACTTTGAAACGTATACCACCCGAGTTTTGCTTTTACACTGAAGCTCACAAAATTAATAGCGCCTATCTTATCACTCCGCTTCTTTTTACTCTCCTTCTTTTTCCTGCTCTCTAATTCAATTTAAATTGTCACGTAGAAACTCCCCTAGGGAATTAGAAAAAAATGCAGTAGTTTTGCGGGAAATCGTATAAAAAGCGAGAGATGAAGAGATAGAGAAAACGGAGAAATAGTATGAGAATTAAGAAGAGGAAAAGGAAAATGAATTTAAATTAGAACGGCTCGCATGACTCATTTTTCACGTTGCACGCTGGCAAAATTCCAGGAAAATAGCATTTCACTTTTAGAGGGGAGAAAAGAAAAATATCAAGAACGGTTTACAAAATGATGTCACCTTTATTTCATTCATCGTTTTGATTTGTTTATTTTGTTGTTATTCTTGTTCTTTTGCTTTCGATCACTTTACCTACACTCTCTAGCGAACTTTGTACGAAATAGCGATCTGAAATTAAATAGGAAAAGAAGAAAATAAGAAATAGTATTGGGAGATAATAGATCGAAAAGATAGAGAAAGGGAAATAGTATGAAAAATTGAGAGAGAAAAGATAGTTTCGTATTTACCTGGCAATCAGCCAAAACGCGCTCGCAGACAGACATGCGATGGCGGTGACTGATTATCAGTCAGGGATGAGGCGAAATTGAGAGAGCGCAAAGAAACGAGGGAAGGTTAGAGAGTGAAGGAGAAAAGACAGAGAAAAGGCAAATAGTAAAGAAAAATGAGAGGAAAAGATAAGAATTTAGAGGGATCATTGAAATTTGCTAATTGTCTAGCAATATAGACCAGCCGGTTTTCAAGAAAGTTTTTGTTGAATTGAGGGAAACCAAAAGATGAAAGAATCGATTTTGGGATAGGCTTTAGAAAAATCTAGGATAAAGTAATTTTTTGATAGCTAATGATAGGTATGAGTATCTGAAGTAGAAACGTTTTTCATTACAATTACAACTTTCTTTACTTTTAAAGAAAAACTGCCAAAGGTAGTATTAGTGTATTGTATACTCTAAATTTTGAAAATTCTCTGAAACATACCCAAAATTCTTAATTTTCGATCAATCAATTCATTTTTTTATTTGCTTAGAAGGAGCAACTCATTTTTCCATCCTTAAAATTGTCTGTTTGCCCGAACTATGCGCTTTAAAGAGGGGCTTTCCTGGAGTAAAGTCGAAAACCCATGGAATTTTGAGTGACGAAAAGAAATTAGAAAAAAGATCACGGAAAAGCGTCGAAAAGTCGTCGTTCCTTTTCCGCTCTAATTCCTGAATGCTATTTCTCTGCCTAATAATTTGAAGTTTTAGGGACATTTTTATTTCAAAAAATAAAAAAATCTCCTAAATTAAAAACATTCTCATAGTAGGAAATCATGACTTTTGTTCAGGTTTTATTATAAATTTTCAAAAATTTAAAACATGCAACTATTTCATAATTTTATTCGTGAAGCGCGCTTTCTTTCTTCATTTCCGCCATATAGCGCGTTTTAATTTTCCATCGTTTTTAACGACGCCTAAATTGCTATATAGTCTTCGTGTATGTAATAAGTCTTTCTCCAATATCGAACGGCAAAAGAAGAACAAGTTTTTTAGAAGATTTGTGATGAAACGGGGAAATAGTCTGGAAAATCGAGAGAAAAGATAAATAAAGTTTTAGAGAAACTATGAAAAATGAAGAGAGGATAAGATGTAGAAATAGAAAATAGTATGGAAAACTAGGGGAAGAAGAGATAGCATAGAAATTATATATGGGTACATTGGCTTCAAGGCCGGTGGCAGGTGGTTGCAAGAAAGTGAGTGAAATTGAGAGAGAACGGTATAGAGAAATAAATTAAAATAACCAACGCAGATGGCGAACTGTTGAAATGATGAAGTTTTTTGGAGATCTCGAAAATCTTCCATTAGATTTTTGGGCTTGCTAAAGTCTTTCATGAATACCACTTTCATCAAGCATCTACCTGAATTTGAAGATTTTTGAAACATTTTCGTTTTTTCTTTTCCGAAAAAAGTTTTTCGATTAGAACGATTTTGATGTATCGGTTGTCAAAATCACCATTGTTCTGAAATTTTCTTATTTCGTCCATTTTTCAGTTAGGAATTAGCAGAGACTTGGCGATTTTGGCGATTTTTGGTCAGACAGGAAATTCGAGGGGTTTTAAATTTGATATTTTTCCAAAAAAGGATATATTTGAGATTAGCAAGTGGTTTTGATCCGTCTTTGTTTGTAAATGAAACAGCTTGTCTTATTGCATGAAATGCTTATCTTTTCAACTTATCCTTGCCATTTCTTTTCAATTTAGCCAACGAAATAATTCTAAACGTACTCTTCATTGCCTTCGAGAGAAATCTTTCATACACGCACTCTACGTCTATGACCTGCGAGACGCACGCATCAAGACTCGAGGGAGCAAACGGCAAAAACTAGCAGACATATAGCTAATAGTAAGGCTCGCGGGTACCTCTTCCTCCTTTCTTTGCAAAGATTCATCTCGGAGACAATGGAGAGTCTAGGATTCGAAAACATGATTATCCCTGGGAAATCCAAAAATCCGATCAAAACCCGAAAGTTTTGAATTTGAACTTTCAAAAATCGTTAATTTTATTTCTGATAAACTTATGACTTCATCAAAGAATTACTCTCACCAAAAATTACAGAAAATTTGTGGAACTACTCCTAAACTTAGAAGCCCCTAATTTATCAGATAATTTTTGGAAGACACCAAACCCTTTGATCTCTAATTTTGTATCTCGGACGTGCAGAATTTCGATGTTTAGTCTATTGCTCAATTTTGAAAATAACATTTGAAAACTAGAGAGGAAAAGAAAAAATCATCCAGTTTTTTGAGCATCGCACTACCAGGCACCCGATCGAGAAATCAATTTGTTAAACTAGAAATTAAAGAGCGAAAAAGAAGGAAATAGTATGGGAAATTAAGAGAAAAGCGGTGATAAGCTTTATCACTGACCAAAGGGGGACCAAGATAGAGGACAGACAAGGATCGAAAAAAGTGCAATAAAGTAAAAATGCACTAGTGTTAATTAGTATCTAAGTGGCATTCGTAACGAATTACTGAATTACACATTATAGGCACTTATTACAAAAATGGAGGTTATGTTAATTTTCTTAATTTCGAGTAATTATGGTATCGTAATCTAATATAAAATCATTTTTAAATTTTCCGCTCCCACTGGCCGCTCTCATGGATTATACGCTGAATGTTTCATTTTCTAAAATCGGCCTTTTATGAATCCCTAATTTGTCCCAATTCATTGATACCTCCTACTCGCGATTTCAGCCAAAAACCAAAGTACTCATTTTATAATCTGAAATCCCCCCGGTTTGAAACATAGAAAATTAGTCCTATATCAAAGAACACTCGCATCAGTTTTTGCAGGGATAATTTTTCTCTTCCTCATAATTTACTGCTATCTCGTTTTCTCTATCATTTCTATCCTATTTCTCACTTTCTGCGTCTTTCCGCTCTCTCCTCCAGACTATAGCCTCCAGACATCATTCACTTTTTGCATTGTAAAATGACCATCAGGACGTCTGGCCAATCATTTTAAAGAGGAAGTTTGAAACTTGACGAAAAATGGGATTTTCAGATTTTTAGATTTTGAACTCGGGATCAGATTTATAATAAAAAAAACAATTTAGGCCTAAAAATGCCAAAAATATTTACCTTTCTCGTAATTCAGAAAGCATCAATGTGTAATTACCTTTTTCTTAGGATAGTCGCTAAAATCGAATGTATTATTTACCTAAACCCCCTTAATTGCGACTTTATGCTCAATTCGTGGTATTCCTATTAGTAAACATGCCATTTTATAAAACCTCTAGTCTTATGATAAAGCATAGAAACCTAAACCGGCTGGTGATGCAGCACAACTCTTAATTGCGGTTGATTTTTTCGTAGTGAGACCGTCAAAAACAAATGGAAAGTTTGTTTTTCACTGATCCACCATCGGTTATTTATTTATTTTGTCCTTCACGAAAATCTGTATATTTCGCAAAAATAATGGATTTTCGCTAGTCTAAAATCAAGCCATTTATTTTAGACCACCAGATAAATATATTTGCTTTTTTGTTTAGCCCAAACTCTCTAGCCATATGTTCAAACATAACCTTTAAAAAGTGTCGGGGATATAAACATCCGAAATTGGGTCTAGTCTGGGCGTGGGAAATTTTTAACTCCTTGTAAATAATGCGCGCACAAGTGTTTTTCATTGTTTTGACCAAGAAACCAAATTAACTTTTCTCACGAAAATTAGGGTATTTTGGGGGTTTTTATATATCCTTATCCCGTAAATATACAAAGAGTCGTTGTTTATAAATCCCGCATGAAAATCTGAAATTCTAAGCTGTTTACGCTGAATTTCAAAATATCTTTCGTATCTTAGAGACCCCTCGGTTTTGAAATTCATTTGAACACCCGACTTTTGCAAAAATTGAGTCAACAATGTTGCCATTTAGCCATTCTGTCGTCGCCTTCAAAGGCTTTTCGATTTGATAAATGACGGGCGGTTTAGTAAAAGCGCAAGTGCGCTGAACCATTTTTTATCCGAATTTATTATTGATGGATATATCGTTTCGGGGAAATAGTATGGAAAAATTAGAAAATCAGAAAATTGTCAGATCTGGGATATCGCTTTGAGATATATGCCGGTCGGTATGTCTACCGTTTTTCCTTTTCCCTTTCCATACTATTTCTCTCATTTCTTTTTCTTACACTATTTCCCTCGGTTTTTATAACCAGACTTGTTTCTGTATATTTCTGGAGGCGCGTTGGCGAAGGGTGTACTTTATTGTCTTTCTTTATCTATACTATTCCTTCATGTTTATTTCTTTTTCCCTCTTTCTCTACACTATTTCGTCATTTCTGCTTCTCTTACTCTCTTCTTTTCTATACTCTCTCGCCTCTTACATCATCATCATCATTTCCCATTTTTGTTGAGTGGTTCATCTTCCCTCATACAGTTCACATTTTCGGAGGTTTTGTACAAAGTGACTTTTCATCTTTTTCCCTCTCAAACGTCGTACTATTTCTCTTTTCTGCATATTTTTATCCCATTTACAGTACTATTTCATTTCCCTTCTTTTCCCTCTCATTTTCCTTTATCCCACCAGAACAAAGAGATCATGAATTGCCATTTGGGAAATGGGTTAACAATTTAATCGACGTTATAAAAAGTCAAATCTTTTGATCTAATCTGATCTCATTTGCATAGATTTTCGATAGATCTAAAACCGATATCTTTTTTCTATCGATTTTCAGTTAAACTCAAATTTTATCCAGATTTGGAAGAATTTGCAAATTATCTAATTGTTTATTGATGGACCTGAATTTTCAATGCGATTTAGGATTTAGAATCTATCCTTTTGTCCTAGAAAATGGTTTACAACCTCACTTACTCTCCCAAAAGTTTCTCTCCATCTCTCTCCTCTCTCAAAGCTTCATACTATTTCTCCATTTTGGTATCCTTTCCCAGTTTCACTTTTTACCTTTCTGGGAATAGCAAAATTGTGCAGCGATGCGTGTCGTTTGACGCGCTTTCGCGGACTTTCCCAGGCACAGAAACACCGAATTGCACGACTGTAAAGAGACAAAGAAGGGAAAGGAAATTACCGAGTCCAGTATATGGAAATTAGAATGGGAAAGAGAAGTGTTAGAGAAAAAAGTTAGAGAAAGAGAAATAGTTTTAGAGAGCTAGAGAAAAGGTTAAATAGCATGGAAAATGTAGAGATAAAAATTCAGTTGGGCATTTTTCACTATATGAGCAAATTTGTGGAATATCGTCTAGGATAATCCAGCTTTAAATCTCTTCTCCCTCCTTGTCATTAGATCATTAGCATATTGTTGCTGCTGCTGAACCCTCTCGTTAATAATCTAATAACCCTTTGAAATCGTACGTCTTTTATGGGGACGAAAGCAGGTGGGCAATAGGTAACAATGGCATGATATATGAAATTTATCATCTTTATTTTTACACTGCGAAATAAGGGAAAGAATTATCCATAATTTTCATTCAAAAAGTCCTATAAAATTTGAAACGTTTCTTTTTTCCAAAACGATCTCCTCTTATCAGCAATCAGTTTGAAGAGACTCTTGCTTTTTTTTAGAAAATTGCAGAAAAGTCGTCGGGATCAGACGTGACTTCAACCAGGTTCGATTTCGAGGGACAAAAATAAACAAACAAATCAACCCGATGTTTAGCCATTAGACTAACTCGCGCGTGTCTCCAAAATAACCCAGAAGCAGACTATATTTAGTTTAGAGAGACGGTTCACAGTTTAGAGCTTTATGTTTGTGCTAGAAAGATACTTGAAAAGTTAGGGAGAAGAAGCGAAATAGAACTTGAAAATGAGAGAGAAAAGGATAAAGATGTCCATCTTTCGAGTTCCTTCTCATTATTTTCCTTCTCTTCTTCTCACTAATTTTCCATACTATTTCTTCCTGACGGTAACTCGATCTTGGGATATCTCGACTCTGCGTCTTTTCGTCTTTTTCTCTGACTCTCTCTCATTTTTAAACACTATCATAATTCACCCTAAAATGGACGACAACATTTTGCACATGGAGTAAAACCCATTTGCGGAGTTAGTTGACCAAAAATCGGCCTCGAAGTGAAAATTGATGTTTTCGGCTTTTATTCAAATAGGCTAATAGGCTTAGACTGGGTCAACTTTACCCATATTTTGAATTTCACCTAAAATTTTATGATTTTCAGATTGAAATTGCATACTTTTCGAAAGATTTTAGTAAACATACAATTTTTCTGTAGCTTTTCAAACTTTGTATCTAAATTTCTATAGATTTTTAATAGGTTAGAAACTGGCCTCTTCACCAAGATTTTACGCTCTGGATCACCGACTATGAAAGTAAAATTTCGGAGAAATAGAGCTAATTTGTCCTTCGGCTCAAATTTAATATTCATCTATCCCAGATAGTTTTCTTCTTCTATCTTATAATAACGCAGGAGTAAGTATTTTTGACTATCTCAGATATCGAACATTTATATTCCTGCCGTTTCTGAGTCCCTGCCTTTTAGCATTTGATGAAATTATACCCAAAATGGTAGTAATTTTCACTGAAAACATGCCCATTTTTCTAGTTGGTCGGATGTCTTATTTAATCCAGTCTATGCAAAGGATAATTTATCTTATTTGCAAGCTCATTTCGACACATTTTATTCCTCTTTCTCTCGCCTTCTTTCTCTCCTTTCTCTATCTTTTTCTTTCTAATTTTCAAATGATATTTCCCCCTTTGTTCTCTGTCTAGCTAATGATCCATCTTTATACTCATTTTATCCTTCAGGGTCGGAGAATTTCAATTCATCTTTTCATCAGTTGTTGCGTGACTATCATCTGATCTTTGAGGGAATGGGAAATTAGGCCCCGCCTACTTCTGGTCAAACTCGCGATACGCGTTTTCGACATTACAACGCAGCGCATAGATAAATGATGAGATTGAAGAAAGTTCACATGGGATTGTTGTAATATGAGATAAGTTCAGTGGGTTTAGACATATTTTGGGAACCTTTTCCTATTCATAAAGATATGTCTTATCCAAAAAGTCAAAAGCTTAACCCTATTCTCGTCCCTTTTCTCACGAAATTCGCTGTTTTTCCCACAACTCCTTTGGGAGTATATTTCTCCTCTATTAGGGTCACGTTGCCCTATTTGACTCGCAAAATATCCGTCCCGCCCCCTTACTAAAGCTATTGTCGTCGGCGTCTGGAGTTACAAATTCGGGGCGGGACGAAAGTTGCCAATTTTTAACATTGGATGCTGCACATTTGTTTATTTTACAAAATTGATCTCCTTTCTAAATTTATGATCTTTTATTCAAAACCGATCTCATTTCTCTACAAAACTATTCCAGGCATCATCTTTTCTCCATTTTCTTTCTCTAATTCCTCTCCCATCCCATAGTCTCTCACTCTCATTATTGCAAGAGGGTGTAATATGGTCTCTTTGTGTCATAATGTCTAGGTCCAAAACGACGCTGCGCTTTCTTTTGAATCTTAGGAAATAGTACTTGATTTTAGAGAGTTAGAAGCAAAGAACAATTTTGCTTTACTTCTCTTTACTCTCTAACTTTTCCATAGCATTTCGGTTTTTGACCGTATAGGTAATGAACCCGAACCTAAATGGTAAATGTATGATACTGTGACGATTCCTTTTTCGCCTCTTAAAATTGCATACTATTTCTATCGTTTTCTTATACTATTTCTCTTTTTCGACCTTTTTCTCTTTTAAATGAATGCTATTTTCCCGTTTTTTTCTAAATTACAAGCAAAATTCAGTGACAATTCTTGATTTTTCTCGCTGTGCTTCGTTTTGACTTTCACTTTTGCAATTACCAGTTCTTTCGCCAATGTACATTTGATTTGACATAGGTAGCCGGGACGTTACTTTTCATCATCATACTCTTTAATGTCTTCCGAAAATTTTACTCGCCTTACCTTTAATCTTAAATGATTCAACTTGTACTTGATAGGTTTTTCAAAATTCGATATTTTCTATCGTTCATGCTACTTTTTAGTCATTCTTAGGCATGTTTTTTTTGTAATTTTCTTCAAAGAACTCGTTCAAGATTGGGTCAGAATAGGTTTCATAAAAATTGTGCATGAGTTTAGATCTTCTTTAAATAATTCACGTTCTTGGATGCCTCTGAAACCTCCAAAATCAAACTTCTTTACTCTATAAGAAGTCCACTTTGCTATTCTACACAAAAGTCTAAACGATTTTGAACTTTTAATCCTCCCAATTCCGATAGTTTTGCGTGTTTGATGTGACTTTGTGGAGTATTTTGTTTTTCTCTACTTCTTTACTCTCTCTTCAGGCAATTATCGTTCTTTCCGATCTTTCTCTATTTCTTCCTTTTTCTCTTTTTCATTGTCTTTCTTTATTTCTTTCCTTTCTCTCTTTCCATTCCTCATACTCTCTTGTCAACTAGCCTCCGGGCAATCTTTACTATAGTGCAAACACGGCTGAAATACACAAGGACGTAGATTTTTGCCCTTTTATATAAATCCCTTGAATTTCTTTTTCTTTCCCCTTTCTTAATTGGCAAGTATCATCAAATGTAGTAAATTCAGGCAATTTTGCCTATTTTCTACAAACGCGCAGATAAGGATCGTTGTGTAGAGACGTTTTTCTTCGATGTTAAAATTACACTTTCAGCATGACTAAAATTGTCATTTTTAATGAGATGCGATTAATGATTGATTTAAATCGGGATTTTGTATAGGTTTCAATGTTTTTTTTTACAGGGATTGAAACTAAACTTTCCAATTAGTAAATCAGAATTTCTATCATAGAATAAAATTTTTTTTGCCAGTATTCGGAACTTGAACTTTTTAAAAAGTAGATTTCCAAGTTTTTCATAAAAATTTTCAAATATTGGTAAATCAGTGTGCTGTATGTATTCAACTTTCTATAACTTTTGAAAATTTGATTTTTTAAAAATATTTTCATCCGTCAATCGACTAGTTATTGAATTTAATTTTCGATCAAGACAACTTCTTTCTGAAACATTCTCCAAACTCAGTTTTTTTAAAATAAATCTCGTAATTTCTCCAATCTTCGCGCAAATTTCTCGAGTTGAAATTTTATATGCGCGAAAATTTGTCGCGCGTCTAAAATTCCGATTACAAAAGCGAGCACTTTCTTTCACACATTGAATCAATATTTGGTTGGTGTTTCAGAAAAAAAGTCACGAAATAGTACGTCTTTTTGGGAGAGAGGTAGAGAAGAAGGATTGAAGAAGGAAGCTAAGTTGAAATACGGCACACACACACACATTCGGTCTATTATTCTCTATGGAAGGAGCTGGAGCTTTTGGTCTCCTAGAATTTTTCTCCCCTTTGATAAATGTTCTTGTCTGGAACTTTTCCTAGGTTTTTGCTAATTCGAAAAACTAGTGACGTAGTAAGAACTAGTAACTATTTTTTCCAGAAAATGCCAATTTTATGCTAATATTTAGTACTTTTCCCTCAATTTTTATGGAAAAATTAATCAATTTTCAGAGAAAAGTACTTTTTCAAGTTTTTATGCCGATGTTCAATTTTCCTTTCATTTTTGCCATCGCGCACTCCAATCTTTATGCCCATTTTGGGTAAGTCTGGAAAACCGAGAGACTATCTGAATTTGAGAGCGGAAAAGAAGCTAGAGAAAGTAAGAAGGAGAAATAGTATGGGAAAGTGAGAGATAGCCAGACGAAGAAGAAAATTTCACAGACGGCATCACAAACTCGTTTTTGGCATACAACCGAAAAAGGCGCAGTTCTTTTTCTTTTCCTTTAATATTTTCATAAAGTGAGAAATAGAATGAAGAAGTAAGAGAAAAAAGAATGCGCGCCGATGTCAGTTTTCGCCTTATTTTTTCACTCCTTCTCCATATTAGGCAAAATTATTAGCGTCGACTGGGAAAATCAATTTTTCCATCGCTTACGAAGCAAAATTTTTTGCAAACATTCCTGGGAACAAATTTGGGAGCAAAATATTTTCGAGGCGAAAGTTCAAAAGAACAAACGGATTCTCGAATTTCCAAAATGAATGATCAAAAATTGCACCAAATAGACCAGATGTGTTTCAGGAAAACTTTATGTCGATATAAAAGTCTTCAACTCAGTTAACTATGAGTTGATAATAATTTCCCTAGAAAGTCATTTTCTCAGAATTTTCCCACGCTGCTAATATCCAAATGTTTTATCTAAATTCTCTTGGCGCCTAAATTTGCAGATTTCAAAGATTTCGCTGGCTACTAGATAAATTTCTCTGAAAGAAACAAAGAATTTAGAGACAACTTGAAAATGAGAGGGAAAAAGTTGCAGAAAAGAGAGATAGTATGGAATTGTAGGAGAGGAGAAAAGAAAATGAGCCCTAGAGTCTCTAAATTTGTTTACATCTTTGCCTCGTCTACGCGCATGGTTCAGATTTATGGGGCCCGGGGAATTGCCTTCCAGAAAAGGAAGGAAGCGAGAGATCAAGGAAATTTCGAGAGAAAAAGATAGAGAGGAGAGAAATAGCATTGATTTATGAGAAAAAGAAACCAGATTAAGAAACAGAGATAAAGCTTATGGCTTAAACCGAGGAATCTTTTTTTCCTAGAATCACAATCTAACTTTTTCCTCCAAAAAAATCCATTTTTCTTCAGGATTTGAATTTTATTTTAGAATCTTCTTAAAAATTTCATTTTTTCCCCAAAAACTACAAGATTTTGTCTTTTCCAATTAGACTTTATTTTTGTTTTGCATTTTTGAAAAATGTCGTCAAAGCTCAGGATTTCGCAGATTTAAGCATAGCAAATCGCCTTCACGTGAAGGTACAGCAAGGCACGAAATGGATATTTTATACTTGAGCTGGTTTGCCGATTTTCAGTGTCTATGCTTAGACATGTGGTTAGAGACTCGCTTCTGCAAAAGCCTAGATTTGTGCTCTAATTAGAAAAAGTGCTCCAGTGTGAATGGACGACACTCGGCTGTTTGAAACCCTCACCTAAACACATTAGCCTGATGAAAGACTTGCACATTTACATCATCAAAATCTTATCTTCGAATATAATGTGCCGTATGAAATCTTGCTTTTATCGTCTATGTGTCTTATTATACGGCGATTAGCAATTTTGTATGGAGGGAAAACTGCTATTCTTGGAAGATATTTTGAAATTTTACTTTTCATCACCCTCTTGAGTGTTACTTTCTAAAATACTAATCGTTTCTTTTTCTGGAACATATAAAAACTTTCTAAACTTCCAGAAATTTCTTTAAATTCTTGGTCTTTGAACCTCTCACACTTCACTTCCTTGGACTCATGAAAGATTCTTTAGACGACTCGCTTGAATATTCTAATTTCTTTTCGCGGCGACGTACACTTTTCACGTGTAATTTTGCACCGATCGAGAATTACGAATTTCTGAAGCTTAATTTTGAAATTAAAGTTTATGGAGAAAAAGATAAAATTTTTAGAGGGGAAAATCTAATATCTCCAGTTTTGTTTATGGCCCTTGTACATATTCTGCGCTAACACCGACCCACCCCGAAAGTACATTTTAATTCCCTCTCGCGTTTTCCGATTTATGATAGACCAGTCGGGATCCGTGACAGGTACAATATCACTAGATAGAGAGTGGAGAGCTAAAGAAACCTGAGAAATGAGAAATAGTACGGAAAATAGTTGGATCAGAGAAAACGAAAATATAAACTTTTGTTGTCCTATTGATTTACAACACAATACATTCTTTCGTCCATAACATTTCAATATCGAAATTGAAATCTATCTGCCTCTTCTTTTCCTCTCTCGTCTAACTATAAAAGATAGCTTTGAAATTTTGTCTGGAGTAATCTCGACATTTAGTCTGAACTTTACGAATCGTAAATTTCAAGATTTTTAATTAATCTCGGACACAAATTGTTAGTACCGTTGCAAAACAAGCCTTAATTCGACGTAAATGCCAAGCGGTTACCTGGATACCGTAGTATATAACTTCCTGTTATCCTTTAGATTAGGTAAAATCTCCTCTTGGCTTATCATTCATTATCAAATATCCCGTGATGTATTTCAATCATTTTGTACTCCTATTCTTTAGCACATAACTTAATTTTAGTTTTATTCGATACTTTCTCGGTTTATCAAATAGACGGAAAATTCCGTTCGTATCGTCGAAAAAACTAGACGGAAAAAAGTCCTGGCCTAGAGAGTATTTGAAAGCAAGAGAGCGAAAAAGACGCAGACAGACAGTCAGTGAAAAATCAGAACGAAAGTGGAAGTGTTTGCCTTTCTTTATATCATTTTTCTCTCGAAATGTCGTACTATTTCTCTTCCTTTTGCTTTCTCTTTTCTAAAGAGTGGTTTTTCCTGCGCCGTACCGCAGACGGCTTTCAACTTCGGCGTGTTCCCGGTTTGTCTTCTTTCGCTCTCTCGAAATTTCATACTACTTCTCTTTCTCTGCTTCTTTTTCTCTCATTTTCTCAAGCTATTTTTTTCTTTCTCTATGCTCTAACTATCTCACTTTCTCATACTATTTTCTTGTTGTACGCAATTCGTGCCATTCTGAAAGTGGGCGTGGCTTGCGTTTTTGGCGCAATCGAGACACATCGACATTCAAGGATTGCCTCACTTTTATTATACGTGCTTGTGAGAAGCTTTTTTTCTTTTCCTATTTCTTATTTTTCCACACTATTGCTCCTTCTTTATCTTTTTCCTCCCATTTCTCTGCTTCTTTCCACCCTCCATTTATCACGTTGTTCTCTAATCTTTAGACTTTAGGAGCGACACACATCTTTCACATTCAGACAAAGAGGAAGGGAGCGTTTTTGTTAGACCAGAGAAATGGTATTAGAATTTTAGAGAAAGGAGAGACTTAGATAAAATATAAAAAGTGTGTGAAAAAGTGAAAAATTCTAATTTTATGCGTGTGAATTTTGTCGAAATAGTGTTGGTAAAGAAAAGAGACAGAGAAATAGTATGGCAGATTGAGAGTGAGAAAAAGAGTAGGAAAGCCGTGCCGTTTCATGCTTTGTTAGCAGAGACACCCTCCTTTCTTTCATCTGGTAGCAAGGGAAAGCGATACTCTAATTTTTCTCTCACCATTAGACTATTTCTCTAATTCGAACTTCTTTGGATCTCTAATTTTCCCACGTTATTTCCCTTTCTGCTTTTTTACTCTGTAATTGTAGAATACTATTTATTCTTTCAATAGGAATAGTGACCTTGAATTGACGAATACCCATAGCAAAAATAGGCATAAGTAACGATTCGAATTACTAGATGTCTTTGCGTGGTGGAAATAGGATTTTTCGTTATCGACCTACCTAAACTAACCTAGTATTTTTAGAAAACTCCTTGAAAATTATAAATTTAGGCCTCAAATTTTAAAAAATTTTTCAAAAAATTATCGATCTTTGAAAAGATGTATTTTTCTCTCTTCATCTATGCGCAATGTCTATGCACGCAGCGTTGTTTATTTCATTTTCACATTTTTCTCCGCCTCTATCTTTTTTCACTCTCTTCAATTTCAATTCTATCTCTCAAATTCTCTATCTTGTCTTCTCTTGATTAGCCATTATCTCTAGATATTTTTTTCCTGCTCGATTCGCTATTTTACGTCTTTTATTAGACCCGCTGGGCCATTTTATAAATCGCGAAGAAAGAATTCCCATGCGTTTCTGGCATTTTGTCCTTTAGGAAATATGAAATTGTGTGATTTTGTTACTTCTATTTCGAAAAAAGTAGGTAATAATCCAGCTTAAGTAATTGAAAAATGACTGCTATGTGTGCCCTTCTATAGTCGGTCAGATGATAAGTCGTAACTCAACACAAGGATTTATTGTAGTTACGAGAAAAAAGAAAAAGTTGCGGCGAGACGAGAACTACAGGAGAATGGGGGGAAATCGACCGTCCAGCCCGAGAGCAAAAGGGTAGGCTGGATACTGCGGAGAAGAGTAGCCAATCGATAAATGATATGTTAAAGCCAGACTCTAAATTTTGAGGTGTCCATTATGTCTGTGACAGTTTTCAATTTTTAATCTAAAATACCCTCACAAACCATCTGACTGGTCCTTATCACTAAATGTCTATTACCCTGTCATTTTTTATCAAACTCAAATATCCAGTCGATTTTTCGATCCTATCCCTTATCATGCAAAGTGATATTATCAGCGTCCTTATCATTTTGCTCTCGTATTTGTTGTTGAGTGGCCTTAAGCTCGTTTACATTTAACAGGAAGACTTTTAAACTAGAATTTTCGAGGTAATTCACCGAGCAATCTAAATTTATTTTGAAAATTTCCTATTTTTCTTCGAAATTTCAAAAGTTTTCATTATTTCCCAAAATTTCCTCCTTCCCTTTGTCAATTTCTCCTCGCTCTTTCGCGTTTTCCCCCTATATCGATTTTCCGAAATTCGCTCTCATATGCTCCCCTTTTCAGAGAAACTCCACGGCAAGCAAAATAAATTTTGCCAAAATTCATATCCATCTCACTACCACTCGACAATCTTGCCATATCGGATAAACGGGTTTTCGCCATCTTATGTCGGTGGATGCTATTTCTCTAAGAAGTACACGAATTAATATGGCGCCGTCGGTCGTGCTCCAGAACCTGAATACATCGTCGACGTCGACGTCAGTGTCTTCCGGAGTGGCACGTCGAATTTTGCCTCCACGGAGGAGACTTATTTCTGCTCCGGCAGCAAGGTTTTCACCGCCCGAGGAAGTGAAATATCAGCGGAGCACCAGAAGGAGCCCAAAGACCCCAAGTCCTCCTATGGGAAAAACCTCCATAGTTCAGAAAAGACAGCCCTCCAAAAGGCAATTGGTTATCGTGAAGAATGGGGTAAATAGGAATTTCCTAGAAATTTTCATTATGATACTTTTTGAATACGACTAATTTCCTCGAAATATAGTTTGATTTTAGGATTTTCGGAAACTTATTTAAATTTTGACTGCCCAAATGACGGCGAATTAAAGATGATCCTCATCAAAACATATCTCGCTTACCTCGAAACATACCAATTTGGGATACCATTTTCTATAGAAAGTCGATACATTTAAAAATACAATAATTGTCCATTTTTATGATCTTCCTTTGCAGAACCATCAGCGCAACTCGCCTCCTATGGAGAGTCCGGACATGCATCGATTTGACGAATCCCCAAGAAGTGCCTCATACAATCAGAGCGAGGTACGCTGGTTCCCCTAATTATCGGCAGACTGGAAAGTAATTACCATTGTTATTACGAAATATCCTGGGGAAAATATTCTAAAGAGTTTTCTGATGCAATTACTTTCCAAATTGCCTAATTATGTCGACTTAATTATCCTAATTAAATTCCTTAATTGGCGAGGTTCAATTGTTGTGTCGTGGCGCATGACTGTGAAAGAGAGGTGGGGCTAAGATTTCGAAGTTCAAAATGAGATTTTTTCATGTAAGAATTGCATGCACGCGATTTAATCTGATTGAAATTCGGAGAAATAGAGGGAAAACTTGAGAGAATAAGAGGAATAATATGAAATAATTCGCATGGCGTGTGGGTGTCTGTATAAATGTTGTTCAATGGATGCGGCTTTTTTCAAATTATGATTCTTTTTCGTCTCCCAAATTTATATGATCTCAGCCTATTGAATTTTGAACTAACAGATGATGAACTATGCACATACAAAATGGGGAGATTCTAAAACCTCGAAAAATGTTAAAATATCGATTTTATGCTAATTTTATACCATTTGATAGCTCTCAACCTGGAAATCGTTTTGATGCAGGTTTTTCGTAAAATGCCGATTTTATTCAAATTCTACGCCGTTTTATATCCCTTGGTCCGTAGATCATTTTGGTGGTGAACTTACCTATGACCGAAATTTTTCAACCGAAAAATCAATAATTTAGATTTTGTTCGTTCTTTCGGTTAAAAATGCAGTTATTTACCGAGGAAATTCTGTTTTTCGCAACCGCGTCGAGTTGGAAAACGAAAACTCTAAACACAAACTTAGGCCGTCGTCTCTTTTTAAGTGAGGGAAAAGACGCCGAGTAGCTTATTATTCTCGGAGAAATAGTGTGGGAAAATTAGAGGTCTAGAGGAAAAAGTAGAATTTTTCGAGACAAAGGTCGGGAGACCAAGTTCTATCTTTAGTGGTTAGAGCCCAGAGAAGTAAGATGTCTGCAAAATAGAGATTTTTGGCTTTCAAGGAAAAGCTCTACACAATTATGCTTACGTTTCACCGGCATTTCGTTTGTTTGGAAGATTGTTTTTATTTTCGAACATTTTGTGATCTTTGAAATTTTCGTTCTAAGTAGGTTTCAAACATCTTTGATGACAACAAACAATGATAAATTATCGTTCAGTTAGTCATTTTATGTTCTGTAAAAAGGCTATCGGAATATTTTGGGGAATTTCTTTCAACTTTAAGACTTTTAAGATGAAACATACTAAACGAGTTTGATTTCGTTCACCTTTTATGATTGACCTGAATATAATTTTTTTAATAATATTTTCATGTCTCCATTTTATCATCAATAGAGCGCAAAATCTTATAAATTAGCAATTGGGCGCAATTTCTGGCAGCAATATTTTCCATTCCTTTCCTTCTGAGCTCGTTGCAATGCCCTGGAGGCGCTTTATCTAACGGAGAAGTACAAAGAATAAAGGACATTTTCCGAAAGAAAACGAAAAGAAAGCGCAAGAAAGGGCAAAATAAGTTTAATGTCCAAAGGACTTTTGTTGGAAGAAATATTTTTGGATTTATTTAATTTTTAGAATCACATTATTTTATGCTTTTTATTAATACTAGGTTCTCAAATTGATTCGCAGAATTAGCTGAAAAGTATTATGGTGTCTCTGAAAGGAACTTTTTTAAATATTATTTTTCTCTCCAGAAAAAAATCGATTTGACTCGTTCGGATCTTTGAGGGTGGTCTTTGTCGAGTTTTTTCGCTTGTTTTTGCAGTTTTTGAGCTGTCACTGAGTGGGGCCTTTTTATTTTGCGACGAAAGGCCGAAAAAATCGAAATATGGTCCTCTGAAAATGATGCTTTGTGAAGAACATTTGTAAACAAACTGGATTTTTGCAAACATTAGCTAAATTTTTGAAATCAAGCATTTTTCTAATTTTACAAAAAATTGATTTTCATCATTTTTAACATCAATTTCGATAGAAAATGTAGGCCCAAATGCGTCATCGTAAATAGGGAAAATTCCCCGATTTTCTCGATAAACCCCCTTTCTGAATCACGCTAAAATTGTATGTGCTTTATTTAAAGCTGGGACATATGAATGGTCTAATTAAGCTTGGATATAGGCGCATGAAATCTGGGATATGTGAAAAATTAGAGATATAAAATTTTTACAAAATATTAAAGGAGTTAATTTACAAAAATCCATTTAAAAAATTTTGTACCTTATTATTTTAGCTAACATATAAAATAAAAGTTTCTAATTTGCACAAGTTTGCAAAAATTTCTACATTTCTCCTCGAAACTCTGAAAATTGCAAATAGCTCAAATATAAAGCGTGTGAATTTTTCACCATTCCAATCAGATTTGTTTATCGATAAATGTGGCATCGAATATTCTATGAAAACGTGTCATGCTTCGCCCTTTGAATTGATACATATTGAATTTGCAAAAAGCTGGTGTTTAGAATTTTAGCTGTAAACAGTAAAAATTCGATTTCATAGGTTTCAGATTTTTTATGCTTTTTAGTCAAATTGTAGCTCTCTAATTTACCGCACATTTTTTAAATTTAATCTAGTAAAAAATTTTCAACTTCAAGCAATAATTTTCAAAAACATTGAAACTGAATTTTCAAGAAGGCCTAATTTTGATATCTTACCATAGTTTTATTAATTTTTATCGATCGATAATTTCTTTGCGAGAAATTTCGACATCGTCAATCAAAGATCTTTTTCACCATCAGACAAAGACATTGACTTCTCTTAATCTTTTTCTCTACCAGGCATAAAACATTGACTCCGTCAATCTTTGACTCTCGAACAACCCTTTTCTCCGTCTAGCAAAAACGCACATAGTTCTTCTTCATCAATTGGTTTTCGCTATCTTTCCCTTGTCTCTCAATTTAACGTACTATTTCTCTTGTTTCTCTTCGTTTCTAATACTATTTCTTTATCTTTCTCTAGAGTCTCGAAAATTATTCTTATCTCTAATCGCATAGACAATGCCCAGCCAGCTGTCATTTGCTATCTTTCTTTTTTCTCCTCTCTCTCTTTAGCATCATTCTTTTCTTCTCTCACTTTTCCACACTATTTCTTCAGTTTTATCTCATTAACCCGAACAATTTCCAAAGCATCTCAGGTTTGCGAAATTCCGCTTATTTTTCAAAACAAACCTATTTTTCTCTATTGCCTTGAAAGTCTGTGTTCCCGTGTCGAGAGATAGGCGAGCAAAACCGTTTGGGATATCGGAGTTATTTACTCTTGTTTATGATACAATCTCATTCAAAATCTATTGATCATCACGTGAAGTTTGCTCGTTTTCGTTCGATAGCGCATGGATTTGTGGATTTATTGCGATTTTTGCTGATCTTGGATCAGATAATTTTTTTAATTTTACGAGATTTAAAAAATTGAATTTGAATATTTCTACTTTCTGCAGCAATTATGTCATCCGCACCATCTTAAAATCACATCTTTTGAGTCCTAGATCTCTGAAGCTCACACAATTTTTTAGTGTTCCGGATTTCTTCGGCTTGTGTTGAGGTCATGCATTTTGATTTGATACGCATGTGTGGATTTATCGTTTTCGAGCCAATTATTCGAATTTTTTTTGAAAAGAGATCAACAATTTCTGGAAGGGATCAATTTTTTCTAAAAAAGATATCGAAATTTCTAGATGCTGGATGACCTAATAATTGACGAGATTTTGTCACTCGAGCAAGAGCAAGAACAACGCCATCGCACCGGCAAGCCGGTTAGTATCTTGAAAATTATATCAGACGGTTTTCCGAGGGTTATCTTATAACATAGACGAGAGAGTATGGAGGGAAAGAATTAGCTAAATATGATATTGGACGGTTTTCCGGGACTATAGTTTATCATTGGATTAGAGCAATTTTTTTAATGGAATATCAAGAGTTCAAAGTCCTCTTTCTGTACTTGCTAAGGACATTTCATGCCCTGATGCAATTTCGTCCCAATCTCTTGGTTTTTTCTCGAACGTTGGTCTGTTTTGAGCGAACTTTTTCCGAGCGCCAATTTCGAAACCAGTTTTCTAAATTTTAGACGGGGCAAATTTGACATTTCAAGAGAATCTTTGTTGGGGAAAAGTAAAAATTATGGGAGCAATAATTAATTTTATGGAGTTCGTATAGTGAACTTTTGAGATAAGATGGTCTAAAATTGAAAATTCTAGAAAATAGAAAATTGTCTCTTAGGGCATAGTAAATTTTTAATTCAATCGCGCCTTTTATCCTTTGATGCTTCTCTGAAATTCAATTAATTAAATGTACGCTATGTCTGGGAGACTTGCTGAGAAAGTAATTAGCATAATTAAATAATTCCGATAATAAGCGTAAATAAAAGTATCACTTTCACAAAACTACATGCATTTTATTACTTGCTAAGATAAGGTAAAAATATATTGTCAATGACTGATTATTTGAGTATTTTAAAGATTACGATACTAAAGATTAGAGATCATTAAATTTTTGAGAGGTCAGAAAATGAAAAAAGTCGAAAAACGTCCATCCGAATTCTTTTCGCTGCCCATCATTTTGTATTGTAACAAACGGCGAAAAACGACGCAAAAATGAGCCTCGGAATCTTCTCAGTTCGACGAAAAATGCACAGAAAAACCCCGAAAGTTCCCGTGTATTTTTACTGATAAGATGTTTGGACATTTATATTTCGGCTGGTTTTCAAATGTTTAAACCCTATTCTTTAGCATTATACTTTGATTTAAACAAATATTGATCTTTGATGATCCAATGCTATTGAAAATTCAACATAACTTACCTAAATTTTATTCAACAAATTTTTTTCCTCTTTTCTCATACAATTCCCCTTTCATAACTGTAAACACTGGATTTCAAAACGCAAAGATCGCTTTGAAAGCAGATAGGCAGATAAAAAATTGGGAAAACCATAAAAAAAAAGTGAGAGAGCGAAAAAGACGCAGAGCAAATTATCGACCGATTTTTCTGAATCGAAAAATTTTCAAACCAATTCAAATAAATTTAAAGTTCTGATTCTGAAAGGAATTTTCAAAGGTCTATTATTAATAGAAAATTGAGGTATTAGATCTGGTTGAAATTAAAAATTTCGCACTGAAAATTTGGATGTTAAGTTTCAAATCCTGACTTAAATTTTTTGGGGATTTTTTAGATTAGTGATCCGTTTAATAAAACATAAATTTATAAATAAAAAAAAATTTTTAAATTAAAATAAAACTTAAAAAGATAATTTTAAAAAATCAATTTCCAGATGTCCGTGCCATATTCTAATTCTTGTGCTGATAACCTGACGCAACTTACTGGTTCCGGTCAGACGAATGCAAGGAATATTGGTGGAGGCAGTTCTGGAGGGTCGGGTCATTCGGGAAGTCCGATCACCATTCCGGGCAACATCAACACCAATTTCCGACAGGCAAGGGTTTTAAATCAACTATTTTTAATCTTAGGATTTTGTATTTTATTCTTCTTCTCGTATTTCATTATTAGGTCACTTCAGATAGGCTGAAGATTTTGTTTCCACTTTTTAATGTTTCGAATTTTTTTAAATATGATTAGACGTCTAGAATTTGATGCCATCTTGATAGTTGAACAGACGTTGGAAGTTTGTCGATCCGATATAGGGTTCTTCATTGTCTAATGTTCTCTTATCCATAATGACGAATAGCTAATTGAAAGTAGGCTACGATATTTCTCAGCAAGATTCGAATATCGGATCGACAAACTTCCGTCTGCAGCTGAATAGTACATTGAAAATATCGAATTTCTTAACATGGCGAACTTTATGAAATTTTTCATAAAATGACTGAGCTAAGTATCGAAAAACTATCAACTTACCCAAAATTTTTGACCTGACAGTAACCACTATCAACAATTATAAAAGTTTTAAAAATCGATAAAAAAAAAGTTAGAATAAAATCGGTTTTCAGGTAGTCTCATCATCCGCTCCGACCTCCTCAATTGACATGGACCAAATGCTTTTGGCTGCACAAGGAGGGGATCCCTCGGATGAATATTACAGAGATAGAAGGAAGAAGGATATTCATAATATGAGTGGGTTTTAGTTTTATTCATTTAAAAAATTAGAATATGATGCTGTAGCTAAAGTGATTCTGATTATGAAATATTTGCAACAAAACGAATGATTGCTGAAAATACATGTTTCAGTTGAGCGTCGTCGACGATACAATATTAACGACCGTATCAAGGAACTTGGACACATGCTGCCGAAGGTTTCCGCTGAGTAAGAATTTCTTATTTTATTGAAAATTTGAACGAAGACAGCCTTTTTCGTAATATCCTTCACATGACAAGTAATATTTTCATCAAAAGACATTCTTTTATGGTTTTTTCATTGAAAATTTAGATGTAGATCAGCTTTTCCCTCAATTTTGATCATAGTATTACTGATACTTTTTACTTCGAATGAGAAAAGGGCATGATTTTTGATGAAGATCATCTTATTTCTTGTCATTCCTCTATAAAAATCTCAAAGGTCTCTATTTTAAATTGAACGTTCAGAAAATCCCATATTCAAAGTGTTCAATCTAGGGACATGAAGTTGAACAAGGGAACGATTCTGAAGGCCTCGTGCGAGTACATCCGATGCCTCCAGAAGGAGAAGGACGCCATGGCGCGCCAACAGCAGCAGAGTCACCAATACCAGCAGTACGCCAAACAGTATGCCGATCGGGTTAAGGTAGGGATTACTGTTATAATTTGTGTTCCAGATCTAGGAAGACTTTCAGCCAGAACAAAAAATTATAGAGGAGGGGGCTCGCAATTGCAATTTTTTTCTATATCGAGTTAAAGGATATTGGGTCCGCAATAAGATTTTTGCTGAATATTTTGTATTAAGAGAGGTTCGCGCGAAATACCTGGCTTAAACCCTTCGTAGGTCTGTTTGCTCCTTTAAGATTTGAAATTTGAACACGTGTTATGCCCTATCAAAGAGCAGGAATTCCATATCTTTAATGCCTATACTTTCGAAAGATAACAGGAAATGTTTGAACACTTTCATTGAATTTTTGATAAAATTACCTTTGCTACGTGCAGCCGACAGCCGAGAATAACTGAAGTGTTTCATTAAAATCTATTCAAGGATTGCTCTGAAGCATATTTGAGCAATTAATTTCAGGAACTCGAAGAAATGCTGCATCGACACGGCATTCAGGTGCCCCCGAGTCAATTGCCACCAGTGTCGAGAATGGTCGACAAACCCATCAAACAGGAGCCCGAAGAGCAGTCCAGTCCCAACCAGACCACGCCTTGCGGATCATTGGTGAGTTCATTATTTTAATTTTTAAATCGAAGATTAGATAGGTTTAAAATTTAATTATCTTTCACTGAAACGTTGTCGCATCAGATAATAGATTGAAGCTTTTAGTTATGAATAATGAAGAAAACCTAAATATTTAGCGTAGGCTTCAAACAATTACCACTTCATTGCACCGCTTTTAAATCTAATAAGCCGAGCAAGAGATTGTTTCATGAAAACTAAAGTCTACAAATTGATAAAGATGAAATTGCTATTTTCAGTCCTCGGGGTTTATGTCCCAACTGTCAGACGGCACGGCCGCCATGCAAATTACAAGCCCTCTCGGAGGCCAGGTACAGAATTTTAAACAAATTTCCAGTCTTAATTTTTAAACCTATCTAAAATTTAAAAATTCCTACCCTTAATTTTTTTAAAAGCTTAACCCGTAATTAAAAAATCTAAAGATAAGCTTTAGCGAGGTCAGCCCATGCCGATTCCTTCACATGGAAGTGACAGCTATTATTCGGTCGGAAGCACCAGTCCTCCGGAATACGGTAATTTCTTATTGATCATTCAAAATTAGCACAATTAGCTTTCATTTTTTCTATGTTTTAGAATAAATGATAAGTAGATCTAATGATATGCCAAAGCGGTACAACTGAAAATCCAGATCAATTTCTTGAGCATTTTGAGTTAGGTTTCGAAATTTTTGACTAGAAGCAGTATTATCGAATGTGATCTTCATGTCACGTGGGGATGAAATAATTACCCAATTAAAAATTTCGAATTACCCTAATTATAGGTACGCCCCAGAATTGGCGCGATATGCAGCACCAGCAACAACAGGGGTTTCCCGACCTTATGATGGACGATATTTCAACTTTGCAGGTAAAGATAATTACCCAATTAAAGCAATTGTCTTCGTTAATTACTCCAATTAAGCCAATTATAGAGTAACCCTCTGTTGAACGGCGGTGATCCCCTGATTTCGCAAGCGGGTGCTCACCCTTCACCTCATCTGGCTGGTAGTCAAATGTCCCCGGATATTCAGTGGGATCAGGTTCGGTATTTTCTTTTATCGATTTACTACGTTTCAATTTTTTCCGATTTTCAATGAATAAATGCAAAAAAATGGATTTTATCGTTTTTTGAAACTTATATCAACTTTCTAGCCGTGAAAATTTACATATCTTGATCAGAAAACGAAATTTTTACAAGAAATCTGATCTTCACCCAAAAAGTTGTCTTTTACCTTAAAATCATAAATTGTTGAATAAAAAACGATCTCCATTTTAAAATCCTGATTTTCATTATTATAGGCCGGTTTCAGCCCCGACGGCCAAACTATTCAGCATAACCAGAATCAAATGGATTATTCCTAAACTACCGTAATCCCACAAAACTGCCCGAAATATGCCACAATGCCGTTTCGTAAAAACTCGATAACGGTCCATATATTATCATACTCGATCGAGATCCATGATAACATTTTAGGAGTACAAGAATAGTATCATATTTTACCGCGTGTATATAGTGTAACTATTACTTTTTCATCGTGATATTATTGTTTTCATTGCGAATTTAGGAACTTTCAATTCCTAAATGAAAATTTTTATCTATGTTATTGGTTTTTTCTGAAGACAGGTCGCCAGCCAGTTTTATACAGCAGGACTGTCAAAAATTCATCATCTTGGAAAATGTGAAATTTGTTTCGTCATTTTTCAAGATAGCGATGAAAATGCCGTAAGATCTAAAATAGAAGTCCACCTTTCAGTAAAAGAATTAAATGGAAGCTCTGAACTTCTACTCTGGAGTACGGTATTTTAGTGAGAAAATTTCAAGCATTTACATGAGAGCTGTTAAACTGCCACCGACAGGTTTTTCAAAACTCTTTCTCCTAAAATCGACATTGATAAGAGTTATCCAATTTTCGATTTTCGTCATGTTTCTCGATTTTTATCGGTTTTCTAGCCCCGTTAAAGCCTCACTATATCAGCAATTGTAGAAAAATCGGGAAAATTGCCATTTAATTATCAAACTTAACGGAAAAATGACAATTTCCCTGAATTTTCTAAAGATAATTTGACAAATATCTACAGTTCTTCGCGTGCGGCGGGTATATATCCATATATATTCGTATATGCTATATCCCCCTTAATACAACAAATTACCGACTACCTAATTTGACTACTGACAGGAAATTATCCACACTTTTCACACAAATGCAAGTTCTAGCAATTTCTAAACTTTATTATTGTGTATTTAAATAATACCCTGTGACGCTTAAGCGGGCTATATTTTAATATATGGCAAACTCACTTAAAGTAGTTATATATCGTATCTTAAATTCAACTAAAAACGAATCTTTTAATTCTTAAATTGATTGGATCTTTATTTCAACTATATCCAAGAGAGTTTGCCATATATCCATCATATTTATGCAATTTTTTTTTCTAATTTTCATCACTGAAACTTTTCCGCTTTCCTGCTTGACTTTTTTCGTAAAGTGATTATTATTTTGAATTGTTTTTCGCGAGAAACTTCAGAAAATAATTACGGTAAAATTAATATCTCCGATTTTCTTCTCCGTTAGAAAATTCTGGATATTCTATCATCTCAGGAACTCTAAACACTTCATTCAACACACACTCATTGTGACTCTATTTCAAACATGTTAAAAGGGGCGGAGCTTGCAATTTTTGATTTTAGCCCCGCCCACTTTTTACCGATTATTTGAAATTCAGAGTACAACATACACAATTATCTTGATTCATTGCGGTTTGAAAATATTGCTATTCAGGATTGTTCCTCTAATGCCTAGGGCTAGGGAGAAGATAAGTAAAACCATCTGAAAATACGGCACAGAAAATTTGAGGAACGACTGAGCAACTATTGATTTTATCGATTTTTATCGCATTTGTTGTTTTTCATGCTTGTTTTCTTCCATTGATTCATAACATTTTCTCGGTCACAGTAGAATTGCGATTTGAGCACATTTTACGTACATTGTAATAACTGTAAATAGAGCAATTGCTATACTTGCTATGATGCAATTTATTCGTCTCGAAAATCGATATTCCGAAAAGTCTGCTCCACAACTACTTTTCTTTTGAGCACCATTTGGAGCAGATTATTCGAAAATATCGATTTTCGATTTTTTTCCTGATATAATGAACCCCCAGTGCACGCCATTGCGGTTATTTGTATTTTTATAATTGATTTTTTAAAACTATATGTATCCTTTTTATATATTTTCTATGCTCCTATTTTCCGTCCCACCCATACCTTACTTTACATTTCAGGTGTCTACGCATGTAGGTGTAGTATATTGTAAAATATCTGAAATTTTAACAATTAGGCCTACCTTAGAATTTTCAAAAATCTATGATTTTTCGTTAGTACAACATTCTGTTTTGGCGGGGATGGGATATTGACTTATTTTATTCGATTTTTGGCACATACAACCATTTTTCTGGAATACTTTATACTCGCTCTCACCCATTTGTAAATACTATTTTATATATAAACTGTTGTGACACATTCTGTCAATATACAAGGAGAATGCAAAATATTAACTTGATATAAAAGATAATTTTTGGAACATTTTTATGGTAAATCATCTTGATTTGGACCTTACACTGGAATAGACTAATGAATAATCGAATTATCTAAAGTAAACTGAAAGTTTACCTAAAACCGATATATTCTGAGTCGACTAACAAGGGATTCAGAATCGACCCATACAAACTAGATCTAAATGGAATACGGAGTATCTTACGTTCATTCGTACCGAGGCAGATCTGAAATTTGCCAGCAACAAAGTGAAATATTTATTATATTTTTAAATTATATGCACCAGTCTACCTGAAAAGTGTTATATATCGTCATTATTTTTTTAAATCTGAAATATTACCTACAGAAATCATCGTTGTTTGAAAATCGAAAATGCTGTTCACGAAAACATCGTAGTTGACTCAATATTTGCTTCCTCGGCTCAAGCATTTGCATGAATGGGTTCGATTTTTAAGGCCCTTATACCTGACCGCCCGCTTGCTGTTCACTCTTACGGTCCTGAAAGTGGTCTTTGACTTTAGTTTTGAACGAAAATTTTTCAAATGCGAACACTTTTTCAAGAGTTTTTGGAAAAGCGTTCGGTTTTTTGTGTTTCAGGAAAAATCAGCGAAAATTTGAGGAAAGTAACTTTTCAAAATAATTAGTTAACATGCTCATTATTTTACTATTACCACCAGATTAACGGATTAGTTGATGATCTCAAAATTTTTGTAGTTTTTTTTTTAAATAATACTTAGATGATACACTACATCTATCCTAGTTTATCTTTTCATCTTACAAAATATATCACATTTTTCATTCAAGTTATAAAAGACACCATTTTATTACCATGCTAAACTTCAGCTTTACAATGCTTACCTGACATTCCCTAATGACTAACCTAATGGTCAATCTGAACAAATAGTCGCTCAACGCTTGCTTTCGCCTATTTTATTTCCATTGTTCGGTCGAAACGACCTATCGATTTATTCCGACTTCAATTTTACCCTTTGATCAATAAAGTTGACCTGTTTTACCAAATTTCTCTAGTTTTATTGAATCACCGCGTTTTCATCACTTCTGAAGCGCGTAGTTCTTGCTAATGTGAACTCCATTCTCCCACTAATTTCATCATTTTTCTTTTAATGTATAATGTATCGATTTGTTCCACCTAATTTTTCGAAAATTCTTTTAAAATTTTTCGAGATCTAAATTTTCGAATCTAATCATCTTGGTCTCAGATTTTTTAATCCATTGGTTCTTTTGCATCAAAATTTCTTTTTATTAAAATTTTTCAGATCTGAGTCACAAATTTCAAGATGTATATCTCTGATTCAGGCTTCAAACACTTTTTCGATCTTAAAATATGAAGGTGCATTCGCACAAAGTCCAACTCCAAAATCCTTATATTTTTTATATTTCCAGTTCCCCATCTGAACTGGAATGCTGAGTCATGAATTGTTTGGAGAAAGAAGAAATTCACGAATAGTATAGGAAATCGAGAGAAAAGAAGAAAAACAGTGAATTATGCTTTTAGCAATCTCTTTCCATCTTTTTTCTCTCGAGTTCACTTACTATTTCTCTGTCTCTATCCTTATATCTCTCATTTTTAAATACTATTTCGTTCATGACATTTGTTCATTGTTCATCTCCTACCTTCATTCACGCAGATAGCCTATCATATCATTGTCATTGTCTTTGCTCAACCCAAACCCACACACAAGATATATCTGTTGTCAACTATTTCGTCATAAGTTGTCTATATTTAAGCCGTGCTCTGTAAAAATCGTGTTGTTAACATTGATTTATCGATTTAAAAAAATATTTTTCAACAGAATGCACCCACCGACATATTTAACGTATTCCGCGATTTTTCTGTTCGTTCAGAGCATCGTTGCCGACGAGGTTGAAGGTTGGTAAATTTCCTTTATTTGTTCAATTCTAAAGAAAAGATAAGAAATCGAAGATCAGCTCTTGAATTCTCAAAATTTTGTTCTAAGGGGGCTAAAAAATTTAGAAGTCCTCCTTTAAAAAAATGGAAATTCGAAAAATTTCAGGTCTCCGCCCCGACAAACCTACGAACTGGACGGACGAGCAGGCGATGCGCGAGAGGATGGCGAAAATCGCTGCCGACAAGTTTTCAAAAGGATATACGGAGGTAATTTTTTATTTCTTTCTAAATTCATTGATTTTTTCCTCAGAAAAACCTCTGTCCCACTTATCAACAATTGATTGTTTTGAATGCTCCTCTCTATCTACTTTGCATAATCCGATAGCAAAACTCGTCGAAATTTCATCATTCTTTTCACCACTAAAATTCAAAGAATCAAAAATTCTCGAAAAGTCCAGCAAACAAATTTAAAAATTGATTTTTTTCAGCTAAACAACCTGAAGCTGAAAACGAAACAACCGATTTCTCGTCATTTGCTGGAGTTGAAGATGCGCAGGACGAACCGAGTCGAGCCTGAAGTCGAATCGAAGAGCCGGGATAAACGAGATGCCGTAACCCAAGAGAAGGAGGCCACAGTAATCCGCGCAAAGCGAGATGGTGGTATCGTGTCGGGACCGGTAGCTACTGCAATTGTTACTGGAATGATCGGTAGTTAATTTTTATCCTTAATTTGTCATTTTGATTATTTGGTTACATCAATTCTCATGGATTATTGTTAGGAAGTTGATAATTTCTATAAAAAATATTTTAAACTCATGTTTCTACAATACTTGCATCATATCTCTCGAGCACACTGATTGAGAAACATGTTTAAAAATCTTATGATTTTTTAAACCTATAAAGTTATTGATTCTTTGAAGATTATGGAGTTCATTCAGGAATGACCGCCAAAACCGTGTCCGATTTGACGAGTTTTCATCCACAAGTTTCTCAAGGAGGTTCGATTTTTAACTTTTGTCCTCTTATTTATTTTTTAAAAGTAATTTTATTTTAATTTATTGTGTTACTCTTCATTATCTATGAGATGAATGTTGCCCCTTTCTGAGTTCTAAAGTCGATGCGAAGCTTTTTCTCCTTATCCGCCTGCGTTCTCCCTTTTCACACTATTTTCACTCGTGGCTTGTGTGTGGCTCGTACCATTGCCTCTACCTGAACATTAGGCGACGGCTTTCTCGCAGATAATAGAGAGTACTTCGTTGATAATTATTTGTTTTTCATTTTGAAAATACAGGATGCACCTGGTTCGGTACGGCGCCGCTGTGCAATTTTCCGTGTCCGGCAGATTTCGACCTGATTCGAGAGCACAATGGAAGGTAATCATTTCAGTTATTTTTCGAGCTAGTCATACTAATTACCTCGATTTAATTACCCTAATTAGGTGTTCGTCTCGATGGCTGTCAGGACTGTGTCAACCAGATGAAAGTTTCGGCAAGCCGTGCACCACCATTTTCGGCGACTACTTCACAAAGCGGTTCTGTTGCAAGTGGGTTTTAAGATTTATTTTATCTGGAAGTAAACTCTCATATTAATATCAATGCTTCATTGAGAAAATGAGAGCTTTATTTCCTCTATGTTTCCAGATTTTATCGAAATAGTCTCAAGCATTTCGAAAATAATACGGCTATCCTAAAAACATCTCATGTGCTTCAAAAATTCTCATGGATAAGTTCTATATTTCTATAAGTGATACATTTTGAAAATCGATCATTATGATTCAAAATATCCCAAAGAATATTCCAATTTCTCTACAATAATCCTCGACATTTTCCAGATCGGACCCGACAGAGTGCACATGGAGTGGCAGGTGGATGGGCGCGAATACAGCGCATAATATCTATTGTCGTTATGATAATGTCGGAAGATGTGGCATGCTCGACTGCTCCATCAATCACTATTCGTTCAAGGTTGGATTTAAAAAATTTGTATTATTATTAAAAACCATTATTTTAAGGTTTGATTTTCTTCCATTTTTTGTAAATTAATTATTTTTTACCTAAATAATAGTTCTTTCAAGGTGATCTTCACTGTTCTTCTTTATTTTTCTTTAAAAATATTCGGAGAATGATTATTTTGTATATGCTGCAAAAATGCTCACAAGTTTGAGAGCAAAATGATTTGAATAATGCCGTAAAGGTAAATAACGAATTAAGAAAACTCAAATAGGAAAGATCGAAAATTGTCGATATGTTTAAAAAAAAATCTGAGTTTGAGCAGGATTTTTCCTTTAGTCACTGTCTACATAATAGCTGTATAGTGTAAAAAAAGCCGCAGAATATCAATATTTTAAAGCAAGTTTCAAAATTTTGCATTGAGTGGTTCAGAATTTATTTGAAAAGAAACAAAAATCAATAAAAAAATTGCATTGGAGCAAACAAATTATCTTTAGGGCACGAATTCCACGGAGATCACTGGCGACCGATGCGATCATTTGGAGTTGTTCGGGTTGAAGGGCAAGGCCACTTGCGGATACATCGTTTGGTTTGACGAGGCAGGAGATGTGGTGAATAGCTGGTACAAAACCAGGTAAGCAAATAATTAGGGTTAATTAGCTGGGTAATTAGTGAAATTAAGTTAGACAATTAACTACTTATTTGATTTTCATCATACCCCGAGAGCTTTAACATTCAACTCTTGCAATTTTTATATAGCCTTGTTTGAAACGTGACAATTTTAATAATGATATTTTTGGTACTAAAGTGTTGAATTACCCAACTATAGTTAATTAGTGCAATTAGTTAAAACTTTTGTTAGAAGCTATAGTTTTTACTCGTACACTGAAATCATACTAACTGCAAATTTGTATGTTTTTGTTTCTTTTAAACACAGGTAATTTTTGTTTTCAGAGTTAATTACCCTCTAACTAGACTAATTAATTACCCTGCAAGTAGTTAACCCGTGTTATTTCAGCCAAGGAAAACTGACGAACGATGGATAGAGGAGCGTTAATTACGATAATACAACTACCGCATCCCAGATTATTCCTAAATTTTAGGTTTTTTGGATTCGTTTTTCATATTTATTCATTTGAAGAGCCTAAAGTTCCCCTTAAAATGTACTTTTTGCAATTTCTAGGCCTAACCAATTTTCTTTGTATGTCTACGTGTAGTTTTTCAAAATACGAGATTTTTATTTAAACATTTTTAGCAGCTAACCTTTCTCTCAACATGGTATTTCAATGATGATGCAATCATTACGATCAACCCAAAACAGCTTTGTAAAATGACGGGTAAAAATAATGACTAAAGCAGGCTGAGTTTAAATTATCGTAATATTTTCATTATCTTAGCCAACGTTTCATATATTTATAGTTCGTTTGAAATTGGAAAATCCCTTTTTTCTTTGAAATTTGCCATAGCTATCTTGCCATATTATTGTATTTCTCTTTTTTTATGTTATTCATTTTCTACAACTGAAAAATACGGATACCGAAATATAATTTATTCGCTAAATGAAGATCAGTCTTTAGAAATTCTATTTTAAACTGAGATTCGATTTTTCTAAAGACTAAATATGAGCTCAACTTAAAAGTTATAAAATTCGTGTAAAATTTAAAAATTGTTGAAGAAAAATAAAGCTCTACCATTAAACATTGAAATTTAATCGACTAATTAACATCGTTAAATCGATAATTAACATAGCTAACTTAATTACTTGGTTATATGTGAGATTTCTGAGATTCGCTTCAATGTACAAATAACATCATCACCGAGAATGTGATATTTAAAAATAACATCGTTAGCCAAAATCACGCAATGTTAAACACCGGACGAAAAAAGATTAAAATTCACGTTTATCAGTCGTATCATTAAGTTCGTAGCTGTCGATAGCAGATTTATGGGGATTTAATTTGTGAGGAATGAATTTAGGGGATTTCATATATCCCACTTTTGTCAAGTAGCTAGAACCCGGGGTGATAACATGCGCGGTTTCAAAGTATATTTTGCTGTTTTTATTAAGTAGGGCCTATCGACTCATTAGGGATTCAAATTTTCAAATAATTTATGAATTTGGAGAAACCTATTTTAGTCATTGTAGTAAAAGTTTAAAAGATTAAACAAATGCAGGCTCTACTACTCCAAAAATACCCTTAGTTATCTTAAAAAAATTATGAAACTCATTTGAAAGTTGATACTTTTTATCATATACTACTACTACTGCTACTGGCAAAAAGGACGAATTAGCCATTAGATTCAATTAGTTTCTTTTGAAATATTATGAAACCTATCCTAAAAATCATGTTTTTCGAATTGTCACTAAAATATACATTGGAACGCGCATTTTTCGTACTTCAGAATATGGTGTGCCGTATATTCTGTGAGTTTTCTAAGTCCTATGCTTCATCATTAGACGAAAAGGGAGTCCTCGAACCATCCGAGCAAGAAGATCAGGAAGAAACCGATCGCGAATCCGGCATATTGTAGACTGCAGGCTAACAACCAATGGTCTTTGTGCGCTCCATCGTGCTTCAGATGCGCTAACTGAAAGAGACAATTAGGATAGTTAAATACCTATGTACATCCTCAGTGGATAAAATAAGGCGATTTTCAAAATGATGGAGGTTTTGCATGAAACATAGCATGAAAATTGAAGATCCATCGTATTTTAAGGGCAATGAACAAAGTTTCTAAGCTAATTGATTAATTAATGAGTCAATTAAGTATTTAATTAGCCTAATTAATCCACCATATCGATCCACGCGACGTAGAGGAACATGCCCGCGGTGACCGCCAGCAGCCAATTCTCGATATCTTCGGATCGTCCTGCAATTAGGGCAATTAAGTCGAGTTAACTAGGCTAATTAACTAATTACCAAGTGCAATTGAGACGTAGAGTCCGGCAAATGCAGTCAAAGCCGAGAGCAGATTGAGCATCAACGCTTTGCACATCGGTAGACCGGAATCGAGCAGAACTGCCAGGTCACCTGAAGACAATTATAAATCGATAACTAACTTAACTAGGGCAATTAATTGACTTTTACGTTTGTTTCCTATAGCGAAATCTACGCACTAATGAAGATGGTGGTCTTCATTTTAGTTATACGATGAATTGAAACATAGCTGCTAATTTTATATTTTAACAACTTGCTATTTTTTATTTTCGTTAAATTTTCATCATTGGTAAACAAGCGCTACGAAAATTGATCATTGCTTTCGACCACTAATTACAAAATTGCCCCCTTCCATTATGCTCTCTTAAGTAATTTAATTCCAAGTTCCGCCCCGTTTTAAGCAATTCCGACTGAATTTGGTCCCATTTTAATAGATCACTGGAGTGTGATGCTATTTTTCAAGGGCGGTAATTTTGAAAAGTGCGCTGCGCGATTGCAGAAAACTGCCGTAATCGAGCACGTTTTACACGTTAACATAATTATTTTCGAGAACACCAGTTTTTCATCAGATCGCTAATTTGAGGTTTTTCGAAGACCAAAAATTCAAATGTCAGGGAAATCCCTTGATATTTGGTGTTAAATTTTAAATTTTGACAAAACTGAATAATTAGCGTTTCAAAATAGCATAGAGTTTCATATGGATTTTAAAAGATAATTGGTGATTCTTGTGCTCGAATATCTATTGAATAAAGCTAATATAGTGATCATAACTTTAACCAAATATGCTTTATGAAGTATGAAATTTGTCATGACAATTCTATTATCATGAATTCTCTTCATTTCTTTCAACTGCTCAGTCTGATTGTCCGAGCAAATTAATCATCTAATTTCCTTTGTAAAAGCCCTAAACCGTCCTTTATAAACCCGATATTGTTGGCAATATTGGGGTGGCCTGACCAACCACCATCTAATAAATTATGTGCATTAAAACTACGACCTAAACCACATCCCAATATAATTTAGAAAAGTTAGAAATGCATTCTTGTTTTCTTTCTTCTCTAAACTCAATTTTAGAATTACTGTAAATTATGACTATTTTTGCATTTTCTTAAAAATACGCAAAATTTTGTCCCCACCATGTGCTTTTCCGTATTTTCTCGCCTCTCAAATCAGTGTTATTTGATTTTTTCTTTAGGTTCGTCTGACCGAAAGTCGACCGTAATTAAATTAGACTGAAACGAAATGGTAGTAAAACAAGGACGAGAGAATTAAAACACCCAGAACGAAAGTAATCGTTCGTTACTGATATCTCTAACTGCGATTTTCGGAAGAGCAATAAACTGTCCTCCTTTTTCCTAGTTAAAAATTTCAAAGTCATTTTTCAATAACTTATTCAAAGTAACTGACGATACAATATATCGGAAAGCTGATCTTCATTCAAAAATGATCATTATTGCCTTATTTAACATTTTCACCCAAATAAGTATCCTAAATGATTGATGTTCGTTTTAAAAACCTGCACATATAACTTAATTTTTCGAAAAGAATCGATAAAGTGGGTGGAGCTTCAATTCAAAATCACAAAGTTAGAACATACCCAATTCATGCGGGAGCTCGTGCATACAGACGGCGATGGAGGTAATGAGGCCGAGTTTGACGGAGGACATGAACGACGCCCCAATTGCGATACCGTCGATGAAGTTGTGCACGCCGTCGCCCAGCAGAATCACCAAAGCCCTCGACTAAATATGGAAAGTATTGATTTATTGGTGTGTTTTAGAAAGTTTATTATTTGATTGTTTAAATTTAGCAAATATAACGTAAGTTTCAAACTTCTTCAAAGTTGGTTCGCCTCTTTCTAATATGATTTGTTAAGGGTTGGCTTTGTAAACTGACAAATTTCAAAAATTGCCAAAGTCCTAATGATAATTTCTACTCCAATGGTTGAACTGGGATCCGAGAAATGCAGCTTAATGACATAGTCATGATAATTGAGCAATTATATCAATTATCTCTTAGCTAATTAAGTGAACTACCTTCAATCCCCAGCAGATGACCGCCTCGTCCTCTTGCATCCCGTCGGCGGGCACCTGGAAGACGTCGGAGTCGGAGACACTGACGCTAAAATATTCATTATTGTTGTACCATCAAAACTCGTCACTCGATTACCTAGATGACGTGCTAACTGTGCCGCAGCTTCTCGACGATTTCATTCGTTCGGTATTGTTGTTCCTCTCTTTATCGCTGCTCTCACAACTCTGCTCTTCTAAACGAAGGATTTCATATACCCATTTAGAAGGGAGATTCTTTGAAATATTCTTCAAAAAAGGGGATATAAAAATCGCAGATTTCATATGTATATATCTTTAATGATTTTGAATTTGTACCTGGCCAAGCATGATTGCTCGTCGTTTCCTCGCACCGCACCACGACATCTTTGTGCTCGGCCGGAGCGACCTTCTGAAAAATAATATGTATGCTTCGAGAAAAAATTCATATTCATTATGTAAAACCCAGGATATTGCATTCATTCGTGTATCTAAGTTACAAAAGAAAGGGCATATCTTTAAAATTGAGAGGCATATTTCAAATTTCCTCAAATATCATCCAAATTTTAGGGCTTTAATATTTCTCAGAAATCTTAATCCAAAAATTCCCACTTTTCCCTAAAAGTCAAGTAAACGAATCGAACGTTAGTCATTACACTTTTTTGTTCGTTAATAATGATTTATACTTTCTATTTCACGGGGTGCTTAGGCGCTTAGCGTCTTATTAGCTACTTGAGTAGCTTGCCTTCACCTCATCCCCCACGAAAAAACGCTAATAGGCAGACGACCTCTAACTGACTCTGGCATCTTTAAGCATAGTGAAAGGAAGAGACGCAGAGTAACGATCACGTTGATCAATTTCTATGCAAAAATTATATCATGCTTTGCAAAAATACCCAGACGGCAAAAATCACTGAATACGCGGATATAAAATTATCCTAACTTTAAAGTCGAACTACGTCATTATTTGAAATTGAAAATTTGGGGATATCTTATACGAGTTTTAGCCCAGGACATGGAAAATTTAATGGCGTAAAAATATTTGTTAAAACAATTTAGAAAATGAAATACAATAAGAAGCATTTTACCTGGGAATGCTCGCGTGCTCTGTGTTTCTTCCTGTAGTAGACGACGAATTCGATGATGTAGAGGATGTAAATAGCCATAATAATTAAAGACAACCTTAGAAGAACGACTCGTTCTGTCGTCAGCTCGTTCCAGGCCTAAAATTAGCATAACTAAAAGATTACGGTAATTTTATTAATTTTTCTTCAAGTTTATGCTAATTTTCAACATTTTTAATAACAAAAAGCTAATTCTCTCTAAAATCTTCAAGATTTCTCTCTGAAAACTAGATAGCATGGAATCCTATCATCTTCTTTCAAAAACAGCTGATCTTCACCAATTTCATATATAGTAAATTGTAAAAAGCAATAAAAATAAAGAAAAAACGATTTTTAAAGACCTACACTTTGATGTTCATGACTATGTGCGTGTGCATGTCCATGCTCGTGTTCATGACTCTCGTGACTCTCGTGGTGATGATCCTCGTGCGAATGCGTTGTTTCCGTGCTGTTCAACGAGGTAGAATTCACCAATGGAGCGTGATTGATGGAGGCGATCTGCAAAAGTGGAATATTTAGAAGCATTTGAATTACTTATATTGGCACCATTGGATCTATCTAGTTTGAAGAAAAACATAGAAATCTGAGATTATTAATAGAAAATTTCGAATACTAATTATAAAAGTTTGATCTTCACTACTTTTTATACGGGCTTCAAAAGTGCATAACTTGTCAGATAGTTTAGCGCGTGATAGTTCATTTAGGCTGACTTGTCTAAAAATATTGGCTTTATTTTAAATTCTACCTCGTGATCCTCATGTTCTTCATGTACGTGCGAATGCGAATGACCTCCCGTCAACTGAAAATCAAAGATAGTTAGTCAATTAACTCAGATAATTACTCTACTTAAGTCAGTTATTTATGTTAATTATATTTACTTGTGGTATGATATGAAGTATTGCATCTGAGGACAGCGTTGCTACGGCCATCGCGATGAAGAAATGCATCCATCTAGGATAATTAGAGTAATTAAGTCGATAATTGGGAGATAGCTAAAAGTTAATTACCTATGTTTCCATCGGCCCGTCAATAGTGGAATAATCGCGGCGCCGGCGAGCGATAACAATGATACGATCAACGTAGAAACAGTACCATATATGAGAGCTGTAAATAGGGCTATTAAATGAGCCATTCAATTATTTAGCTACCCGATATCAAATTATCATGATCATGATGCTCGTGAGAGTGTACCATTTTCCTTCTCAGGCCAATAGGAATTCAAGTCAGTTTTAAGTCAATTGTAGAGTCCGCTGGAAAAATAGTTGTTTCAGAAACTTGTACTATTCAAACAAATTTAAGTTCAAGCAATATTATGCAGATTTAGGCTGTCGAAATTTCAAGAGATCGAAAAAAAGTTACGAGTAGTTTGAACATTTCAGATAAGAAACACACTGATGATAAATACGTTTCAAGAAAATGGGTCAAACTATTGGTTTCTCTAAATATTGTTATTTTCCTAATTCTATGAAGATAAAATAAAAATAAATAATGAAAGACTGAAATTACAGTATCCCTAAAATGCTCTGATAATTCAAGGTTCCTACATGACAGTGCCTAAATTCGGCATTGTTAGCCAATAAATAGGTAAGAGTTGAAGGAGACGACTTGTTGCATCAGTTTGCTAAAGAAAATGACAAGACAATTTGAGAAGAGCGTTCAGAGAAAGTTAGATAGTGATAGAATTGGAGAAGAGAAAATATAGAAAGGAAAAGAAATAGTATGAAATTTAAGGGAAAAAAGAGATGGAGGAGAAAGAGAAATAGTGTGGGAAGTGATAAGAAAGAAAAATAGAATTTCGGAAAACGTTTTCATCTTCCTTCACTAGACTAGACTTTCAGTCGTTTTGCGAAAGTTCACCACTCGCGCCAATTATGGGATTTTCTCTAACGTCAAAGAGCATCATTTTCTGAAAACTAGGGATTCAAAAATACTGTTTTACAAATGAGAGAGAAAAGAAAAAAACAAACCTATTCATAGAGAAAAATATTGTAGGAATTTTTCAAAGACTAGAACTTTGCTCAAATTTTTTCGAAGCAAAACAAAAATACGTACAAAATTTCATGCGCAAAAATTAGCGTACCTGAAAAGCACCTGAGGAAATAAATTCTGGAAGGGAAATGAAAGGCTCATTTTCGCTGAAGCTGATTTTTTGCTGTATTTTCGTTTTCCCCATCTTTTCCTATCTAAACTTTCAATGATATTTCTCTTTCCCTCACTTTCTCTTTCTTTTCACCTCTTCAATTTTCCACTTTTTCTTTCTGCTGACTGAATGACCATAACTAGCTTTTGGCCGTTGGCAAAGTGCGCGCGCTTGCGTGAGCTTTTTCGGCGAAATAGCATGAAAAGGTGAGAATGAGAAAGGAAGCAAAGATAAGAGAAAGAAAAGGAAAGGAGGAAGAAAGAAAGAAAACGAAATGAGATGGTCAAAATAAATAAACAAACAAGCTCTGCGATCTTGAGCTCCGATATCAAGCAAATAATCATCCGAAACCTCACTTTGCTAAAAAATTTACCTAACGTCATTTTCCGGTTTTCAAGGAAAAGCTTATTTGGACAAAAATTACGTGATTTCTCACTTTTCTTGAATAGTTCTCAAAAATAAACCACCTCAAATTGTGAAATTTGACTAAATATGGTAAATGGAAAATATTTCATAATGATCATGAAATTTTGCAGAATTCAGAAATGAGAAAATTTGATATCATCGTTAGAAATTCATCGGTAAAAATCGCCGAATAGACTTTTTGCAAGTAGACTGGAAGATAACTTGATGATGACTAAGCGCGCTAAGTTTTTGCGAGAAAAGTGATCGAATGTTAAACTATGTTTCAAGGAGCCATTTATCTAACGCGTTAGTTTGAAATGGTCGAATTTCGAAGCGATACCTAAAACTAATAAAAATCTGGAAAACAATTAATGAAGACGTTTCCTAACATACATTTGTCACGTACGAATTAAATTCATGAAGATAATTGAGTTTATGAACAAATTCGAAACCTACAAAATTTAAATTTGAAAATCTGTTCAAATTTCTACAAATTTATACTCCTTCGAAATGTTTCGTACGATACCTCTTGAAACAGCCTTGAAACGGACTTTCTCAAAATAGGATTAAAATTTTGCCGACGTCAAAGGGGGTTTTAACTTTTTGAAAATCTTAACCACTTCCCGAAAATCGGGTTGACCTGCGCAAGAGAACCGGGTTGGTGTCGATCATTTGCTTCTTCAAAACTCGCGGAAAGTGATCGAAAGAATAAAGTTTGGGATTACCTCAAACGAGTTTCTAGCCCTATTCTAATACATTGTAAAATTTTGCATGTATTCTTTTCAAGCTTTATTATCTTCTCGAAAATTTTTCCAACCTCATAAAATTCAATAGGTCTTTGCAAAATTTATGGCGACTTTCAATATTTGATGATCATGATAAGTTATAGACTGAGAGAACGAAAATTATATGGCACTGTATATCTTAACCTTCATGGTGTCTTGTATTTTGTTAGAGATGTCTTATATGGTATTGCAGGATAGGTGGAAAAATCGCCTTGTCTAAAATTGAAGGTCAGGAGTTGAGAAACGAATTTTCACGAATTTTGCACATAGCGTCATGAATGAGAACGAATTAGGAGAATTAGAGAGTTGAAGTTCTAAAGAACGTCATTTCAATCGAAAAATTAGAGACTTAAAAATTTCTCTCATTCCGTGATGAAGGATAGGACTAAAATACCGTCTGGTATATATTTAAAAAGTCACAAAAACTTTGAATTTTCGAGATGAACAGAAAGTTAGAAAAATTGCACTGTTCAATGTTGAAAAATAAATCTGAAAACCCAAGTGGTCTATCAGTTTTCGACCGCCTTGAACTAGTATTTAGACTTTAAAAATTCAAAATCAGAATCAGAAAAACCAAACTTTAAAAGTTTTAGGTGATCAAGAAATTAAATTCAAATTTCCTAAATTTAGATAAGATGACCTAAAATGCAATTAAAAATCCAGGAGAAAGTTTATTTCTAATGGGAAAAATGAAATATCAAATTGGCAAAATGATCTAAATTTAAATTTTAAAAAACGCGAAAAGTGAATTTTTGAATGATCTTCTCACATCAAAAGGCGTGCCGAAAATATCACATATGCATTAAGAAATGCGAAAATAAGAAAAGAAAGCTGCCTAAAACATAGTTGAATCAGGCTGACGCAATTGTCATTGCGCATCTTCTCTATGAAAATAGAAGAACAAACTGTTCAAAAGAAAAATTGTCAATGAAACAAATAAAACATAATAAAAATTAGGAAAAAATCTATGAATCAAGATAAGGAAATTGAATGAAACGTTTTCTGCATATCAAATAATGATGAAACTCAGTCAGCCTCTAATATCTTTTATTTAAAAGACTATCTTTTTAATGCATAGAATATGATCTGAAAACAAAGATACTTGAAATACACACAAAATTTTGAGATCTAAAGTATAAATAAGATATCTATGCTACTTAATAAACATATCAAGTAGGAAATGCTGAGAAATACACAAAAGTTTGCAATCTAAGATCTAAACAGTCAGAAACCGTCTCTAATCCTTTATATAAAGATATCGCATAGAAAAATGTCTGAGATACGACATTCATGATTTGACGAATAGGATTTGTGAAAAGTCAAGAACGTTTTGTGACTTCGGTATTTTGCCAACGCCTTTGTGTGGAGTGGTGTACAGCGAGAATGCTAATGTAGATGTGTTTCTTGAAAGAAGATCGAGACTTGTAAGGAAACTGAGAAATAGTGTGGAATAATAAGAGGAAAAGGTGGAGAAAGATCAGAGAAGAAGAAATAGTGTGAAAAATTTCGAGGTGATAAGATAGAGAAGAAAATAGTATGGAAAAAGTAATATAGTGAAAGAGACTTAGAGAAGCAGAGAAACGCGATAAGAGGGCAATTAAAGTTCCAAAGAAAAGTCTAACTTTCACATGTTTTCACAAAGGGAACACTTTCATGAAAAGTATCCAAAAGTTAAAAGAAATAATATGGAGAAACAAGACAGGCAAAGAACAAGAAAATGGAGAAATCGTATGCAAATTTAAAGAGGGAAAACGAAAAAGATATCATCGGGAAATCCTGCATCATTGCTTTCTAATGACATTTCATTGGCTTAGACTTTAGTTATTATTATTCTGCGTCTTTTCGCTTTTCAATTTATTTACTACTTTTCTTATTCTAATACTCTAAATCTCTGAAATTTGCATACTATTTCTTTCTCTCCCAATTTCAGTAACTATCTCATTTTTGCAAGAATGACAATGATCAAGACGTCAGACGATCATCAAACTCAAAACATTCCCATAAAATGGTTCGTTAATTTTTAAAAGCTCAAGGCTTTCTTAAGAATTCTCAGACGAGTTTCCAGAAAGTTCAATAACAACAATAACAGATAAAACTAATTTCTCATGAAGATCAACTCAGAAAAAGTGACAAAAATGATATTTCAAGTAGAACAAATGAATAAATGATGAGAAAATGCGAGAGAATAAATTAAGATCAAGCCTCTTCCTATCAAAATAGCACTAATAAATGTAAGTCAGAGCTATAAATGGTAGAAATTTGATGAACATCAACTTTTTTGATAAGTAAAATGGCATGAATTTTTGGTCCGAGTTAAAAAATGAAAGAAGTTAGAGTGAAAATGAGCTTTTTCTTAACAAAATCAGAGGAAAGGGAGAATAAGATTCTTAAAAAGAAACATTTCGAAAACAAAAATATAAGTTCTTGAAAAAATCTCACAGAAATCTCGGTCAGTCGGGCTTTGGAAGTCGTTGATTTTTTGGTATAGTGAATTTATATAGCAAAGGCAATAAATGTGAATCAAGGGTTTTGATTAGCCTTACGTCTTCCATATTTTTTGTCACCTGTATTCAAGTTTTAAATTTTCGACAGAAAAGATAAAAGCTTTATATAAAGTCAACAATTTATTTGTTTCAAAAACACATAAGAAATTCAAATAAGTATTAGTCTACTTTGTTATTTCATAAAATTGAATCTATTACCTAAAATAAATAAGTTTTAGGCATGATTACGTCACGTTTTCATGACCTGATCTTGGGAACCATCATAAGAAGACATGGGCTCTATCAATTCTAAAATTGAAGCATTTTATATCCCAGCCATTTTTCTACGCATACCTGTGCAGAAACAGGTGTAAGCACACTGCAACGTGAACATCAAAGAGTCCTGACTGCAGTATCCTTCCTCTTTCTTTTTCTTGCAGAATTTCGCAGATTAAAAATCTCGGAGGGCGTCGCAAGGTGGGATGGAAATTAGTTCTGAATTTTTTTACGAAAAATAGCACCTTATAAAATCTAATGGTCAATTTTCGTCACTTGTCCGATTAAAACACTGAAAGCACGAATCTATATTTTTTTCTTCAAAGATTTTGAAAACGTGATTTTCGCTATGTTTCTAAGAGTTTCACCTTTAGAAGTAGTTGTCGTTGTTAGGTTTTTATTTGCTATACTCAGATATTCTTCGGTGATTGTTCCAATAGGTGTTTCAGTTGTGGTTATCATTAATGTTGTTGATGGATTGTAGTTGATTTTTTCCTCCATGAGATTTTCTAATTTAGGGTCCTGAAAATTATCATTTAAAAAAAATGATTTCCTGTATCTACAGATGACTCTTCTTATTTCTTCGTTTTTCCTACATACCCTACTCTTCCTATCCGCCTGTAAATACAGGGGATCAAGGAAAACTAAATTGGCATAATTTCTCACGTTAATAACTTCCTCGTCAGCGCTATCCGATATATCGGCCGTGTAATATTTCGCCGAAGCTTTCACGATGTCCTCACAGCGAATGCCTAGCAATTTGACAAGTAAAACGTTCGGATTTTCGTTTGAGCAGGCTGTCTGAATTGCAACTTAATTAGGCTTCCGAGCAAGGTTGGTCTCCATTAGTAACAATTAATTTTGGTAGTTGTATTTCATAAAAACAAAAACAGAAGTTACATTTTTAAAAATCGACCTTCAACAGTGCACCGATGCGTTTCAAATTCTCGGCCATCCCCTGACTTTCCTCCTTCGACAAGACATGATTTTGTTCATTTGAAGGTAGCAAAACCGTACTATTTCGAGGTTCTAAAATTATTTGTCTAAAAGCTAGTATTTTTTCTATTATTTTGAGGCTCGAAAATTAAACTTATGCCACTTTCTAAAGCCCTCTTCTTGCTCACCTTTATCGATCAAATTAACCGTGAAGATCAGTGTTATGATTTGACAGGTTAGTCCAAGAAGTATCAAAATTATCGCCAAAATAATTAGGTTCATGATCTAAGATGATATCTATAGATACAAAATGATAGGATGTGATCAGATGTCATATATCCTATGCCAATATCAATGGCAAATCATAACTGTTCCGTCTTTCTCAGGCTTACTTTTTCAATGTCCTCATTTTTCTAGCGATTGCTACAGCAGACACTATTCTACTGCTTCGTGAATATATTCTCATTTTTAGTTTATACTTCATCCTCATCTCAATGTTATTACTATTTTCGCTTTCCAATATTATTCATTTTTGATCCCACTTTTACTTTCTGCCTTCTTTTCCAATATTTCTTACGAATCAATAAATGACCCCCTTTATCGTTCTATTTCAAGGCTGAATTTGCCATTACTCTCCTATTTGCCTTTTATTTCGATACTTATTTTACGTGCGTAATTTCTAGGAATTTTTCAAATTTTCTCGAAATTTTCGTGAAATTTTAAAAATTTTAGCAAAAATGTCGTTCGATAAAGTGCCGGGTGGTGTGCGTAAATTTCACGATGGTCATTCGATCCCCCTCGTCGGTTTGGGCACCTACAAAATTACGGGGAAACAGGTAATTAACTAAGATAATTAGAGTAATTAAGTAGATTTAATTGAGGCAAGCAAGTCAATTAATTAGTCTAATTAGATCCGCACTGCCGTCAACGCCGCTCTAGATGCCGGATATCGGATGTTCGACACCGCGAAATACTACAAAAACGAGGCTGAAATCGGAGAAGCTATAGAGGTAATTAGGCAATTGACTTTTGATAATTGTGGCAATAAAATATATTTAATTAACCCAATTTTGTATCATATAGCGTAGGGCAGATCAAGATGAATTTAATAATGTAAAAGTTTTCTAACTTAATGGGACACTACAAACTCTATGTCAATTCATAAAACAGGATATGGGGAATCGGAACATCTAAAAATTTAAATTTCAAATTTAAGGAGCTTCTCCCGAAGTACATTCTGACTCGGAAAGACATCTTCATCACGACGAAAATGTTCCCACCGGCGAAAGACGTCGAGGCTGAAGTGAAACGACTCGTCGATGAGTCGCTGGCCAATCTCAGGACCACGTTAGTTTAAATTTTTAACTAAAATTTAGGGTCATTATTTTTTAAAGATGCCTTGATCAATACATTAAACGTATTAAATTCAAATATTTGATATACTGTGATATTCTAAACTAAGATAATTTTAGTAATTGATTCATTCAAATTGAGAATTTAATTGGATTTCGATATCTAAACCTAAAATATACTTTAATGCATGATATTTTAACTAGGACTATAATTTCAGTAGTTTAAACTTAAATTTAATTTAATTCAGGTACATTGATCTGTATCTGATCCACTACCCGAAACCCGACGACAACGACAACGATGACCCAAATAATGCCGTTATCAGGAAAGAGACCTATTTGGCGCTGGAAAAGGAGAAGGGTATTTTAATTTAAATTAAATATTGTTATTTTTATTTAAGATTCAAACATATGTTCCACTAGTATTAAAATCCATTAATCTTTTTATTAAAATTTAGTAATGTGTGATGTTATTGTCACTAAATCTTGACGAACTCCTACGAAATTTTCATTTTCTTGAAACACATAATAATAATTCTTTTTTTTAAAGAATGTTAGAATTATTTGAATTTCGCCATCTTACTGAAGAAAGACGATTATCAAAGTCAATATGCTACTGTAAAACAGCAAATTTTGAAAATAGATGAAAATGTCAAGATTCCAGAAGCCGGTCGTATCCGCTCCGTCGGAGTGTCTAACTACGAGAGCTACCACATCGACGAAATCAAATCATACGGCAAACCGATGCCCGTCGCTAATCAGGTATACTGTAATTGCCGTAATCCTTTTCTTTAATTTTAATTATTTCAGGTCGAATACCATCCGCACTTCACCAGAGATCAGCTCAAGAAGTACTGTGACGAGAATAAGATTTTTTTCCAGGTACTTAATTAAATTTCATATTTTATCAGCGAAACGCGCCAGAAATATTGCTTTACTATTTCAAACTGGATGCATAAATGAAATTTGTTTATTTTTATAATTTATTTTTCAGGCCTTCTCATCCCTAGCTCGTCAAGAACCCGACCTGATCGAGGATCCTATTGTCGTTGAGGTATAGTAATTCTAAAGATTACAGTATTTTGAATTACCGTAATCCTAAGTCAACAAAAATACTAAGCTTCTATTGATAAGATTACTGTAACCTTAGACACAGTAATCCTAAGGATACTATAAGCTACAGTAATCTTTAGATGGCAGAGAGGCACGAAACCAGCGTCAATCTGATTCTGCTCGCCTTCGCATTCTGCCAAGGTGTCGGAATCGTGCCCAAATCGACCCACGTCGGTAGAATCAAGGAGAATTTGAAGGTTAGATATTTTGAATATATAAAATATGTTGACAAAGTAATTCTCACGTCACTTAAATTTTCTGAATCTTGAATCATTTAGTTTCAGCTTTCTGAAACATTTGGAATAAGATCGAAAGACGAATTAATTTTCGCATTTTAACCATTTCTTCATAGTTTATTCACTTCCTGAGGTTTATTTTGACCAACTTCGTAAGAAGAATGGGTTACTGTATAAATTATGTTAAATTAATTATATTCATTTTCTGAACACAAGTTATTTTTTAATTGCCTATTTTAGGTAGTCGACCTGAAACTGAGCGACGCCGAAATCGAATCTCTTCGCAAGTTGGACAAAAATCACGCCTACATTAGATGCAGGGGGTGGGAGGTGAAATAATTGGGTAATTGCCCAATTATGCACTGGTGTTAATTAATTTAATGTTGTTGTTCAATTTTTATTTTCGTTTCAAATAAAAATTTATCATCGTATCTCGAAAATATGGAACACTTTAGAATTTGAGGATTACAGTTAAATTGCGTCATAATTGAATTTGATTGAGATGCGTTAAAACAGTCATAGGTAGATAGGATCTCATGCTTGAAAATATGTTACACAAAGAATAAATTTACAAAAAAACAAGTCTTGAGTAGAGCTCCCAGGTTCCGCCCTCTTGCAAAAATGCGCTTTCGGTAAAAACGTGGTAGTTTGAAACAAGGAATTTGGGAAGGAAGAACCCTTCAAACCAAAATGTCTCAAATAGCACTATCTAGTTAGACGATAAAGCTGGTGGAATGGTACTGTGCCAAAAATCAGGTTAAGATCCCCGCCCACAGGCATAAATTCGTTTGTGAAAATGTGCTCACTTTAGGCAATGGATTTTGCGACTTCTTCGGTCAGAAATTTTTTTATTTTTCCTTCACAAAATCCTTATTTACAACACAGACCACATTTCCGCTCAGTTTATTCCGAAACGCGGATTTGGCATATCTACTTGGGGACCCTAGCCTTGAGTAAATAGGACTATTTAAAATAACTGAGTTTTTCATAAATAATACAAAATAGTTACCAGTAATTATGCAAATTTAGTTCAATTAAATCAAAATGAAAGTTTCAAGCTACAAAAATCACAAATTTCAATCTAAATCTCGATAAATTTCAATCTTCTTTTACGGAAATGAATTCGATCTAGCCTGTAGAAAATCAAAAGAATCTATTTTTCTCTTAAACTTGAGAATTTTAGGAGAATTCAAATGAAAAAATATTTAAACAAAACCTTATATTATTTAAAAATAACTTAAAATTTAAAATAGTAAGTATAATAAAAATAAATTTATAAAAAAAAAAAAGCATCACGTCAGAATAGTCTGCTTATTGGGTGTTCCGGTCTGTGGACTGTTTGAAAATGCTGGAGGATAATTGGGTGTCATTTGTGAGGGCCATCCGTTCATTTGCGGCTCGGGGTACGAATTTTGCGCGTCCTGACGCACCATTAACATGCCTATTTTTTAAAGATTATTTTCAAATAACTACTGTAGCAACGCAGATATCACGTTAACAAATTTTAGGTGAAATCTCAATCTAATGTGAATTTTGTAGCCTAATTGAATCAATAAATATTCTAGTCAAGAAGGTACGGCAAATAGATCGGAAATTCAACTAAAATCTAGATATTTTAGGACTTGTTTAAACTTTTGAATTTAAATAATTAGAAAATCTACAAAGAAAGCCCGATTTTATATAATATTTTGAAGCCTACATTGTTGATTATCCCTGGCTCCATTCGGTGCAGGCATTCTGCCTTGCCATAGACTCGGGGCCGGATAACTATAGGGTTGATTGGGGTTTGGGTAGGGCATACCATTCGGCATCTAAATAATTCGTGTCATTTTTGGTAATATTACCAAAATCGTCTACCTTAGGATACTGATCGACAGGGCAATAGGGCGGGGTTATATGCATGGGGCTACCATTATGTGGTACCATCTGATGGTGAACCATGACTGGGGGCATTTTGGGACTTTGGGCTCCTGAAGATATGCCATTTTGGCAACAAAGCACCATTTTGGTTAAATGTACCTTTCTGATCCCCGTTTATCATCGGATATCCCATATGGTACATTGGTTGAGGACCCATCGGACTAGATTTGAAACCACTCATACCATTCGGTTTCATGGGTATATTTTGCCTAGCGGCGGGGTGAGGCATGGGGCCGTAGCCTGAAAATCAAATAATAAAATCAAATGAATATATTTCAGATTTTTGCAAAATTCATTGTATCCAACTCAGTTCAATCAAAATTTGTTGTAACTCTAACCCAACAGAAATAAAATGATTTTTCAAATATAAAATTATACCATCTTTCAAAAATTTCACAATTAACAATATGATAATAATAATAATAAAGATTAAAATCAATTTTTAAGATAGAAAGAATACCCGGATATTGCGGATAATGGATGGGCGGATATCCAGCAGACAGAGGCATCGCCGGGGGATGCATCGGCGGATAGGCGCCAGCCGAATACGAGCCACTCGGAGGCGGGTAGGACCTCATCGCTCAAATTGGAATAATCATTTCATCATTCGACTTTTTTACTACTTATTAGTTAATGGGCATATGAATTTCTCAATGGATAAAAGAAACTCTTCGGCGCTTTTAAGTTCTTCAATTCTTATGAAACTTTTTTTAATTCTAAAAATTTCATTAATTTTCAATTTTTCTTAATTTTTCAAATGCCTATGCACTACCAACTATTGAATGCATCATACTTTAAATTTCGGGGAACGGTCACTGCGCACCAAAGTAATAACTTCATAGAAGGAATCATGCACCGAGTACTACACGTCATTCTATCACAAGCTTGAGACATTTCCCAAGCACGATAAAATTGTTTGTACCAAACCGCCACTAATGTGATATGATTATGCGAATTACAATCGAAATTTTTGGAATATTATGAAAAGAGAGATAGGATAGGGGTAGGGTAGGGTAGAGAGTGCAAAGTAAGGCAGGATAGATTCAAGTAAATCGCAGATTAGTTGGACATGTGCTCTAATCTTCATTGACTTACTTGCTATCCCTAGTTTGATAATGAAATTTTTCTCAGTTAAAACTAAAATTTAGCAATTTTGTTTATTTCAATAAGACGCCTTCATAGAGAGTTAGGTTTCAAAGTGATTCTTTCTTTTAGAAATACTCGAATTTGACATTAGGTGCACGGTGACATACTAAAATTAACTTCGATGCGCAGTGGTATACACCCTAGATTTCTAATTTTCATGAAGCCTATTTTAAAAATTCGGTAAAATTTAGAAAATCTTACGATGCACATGGAAAGGATTCGACCCTTGTTGTTGATTTATCTGAAGTCCGACTGGGAGGTAGCTCGGTGAATTTTGAGCGAACTGTGGGGGGATCATAGGGTGAGGTACGGGCTGAAAAATTGTATAAATTCAATCGATTTAACTTGGAAGTTAACTTAAGATCTCGAAAAGTTGATCTTCATAAAAATTATAAGTTTATACCTGAGGCCCAGTAGCAGGAGACGCCATCCCGGATCTCGTTCCAGAATCCGAACACAGCACACTTCCAAATGGACCTTGGGAGTACTGAAAATAGATATTTTGTAATTTCAGAAATTTTCATAATAACCGAAAAATACTTTCTCAGTACTGCTGCAAATATTTCTTACTTTCAAAAAATCAAAAATTGTCAATTTCAAAAATAAAAATGACGTATGTTTCAAGAGGTTTTCATATAAAATTAGTCTACGTTCCTAAACAATGCCAAAAATTTTAATTCCGAACCTGCATGTCCTTCTGATTCTTCACTTGCTGTAGTCCACATTCCTGAGGTTTTCCAGGATTTTCCAGAACCTTGTCTTTTTTCTCCGAGTCTTTCCGATTCAGGTTCACCTGCATTTCGGCCATTTCGTTCAAGTTCGGTGGTTGCTTGAACGAGGTCGCATTCGTCATTTGCTCCATTTTCCTAGAACATATTATTTTTCTCTGAAACATCATTTTCCTGGAGTTTTTAGCTTCAATTTTCTTTTTAAATGTTCGATTCTCTGATGTAAACCTTTCATCATCTTTAAATTCTTATTTTTAAAATTCAATAAAAATATTCTAACTGGACTTCAGGATACTTTCTTCAAAGAGAGCTTTAAAAAATAAGAATTTTTTTAAATTGTAAAAAAATCCTACCTTAATGGGTTTTGATCCTCGACTTTAACTTTCCCTTTGCAATCCTCATCTGTAGTCAATTTCCATAAAACCGAGGCTTCCTTCGTCAAATGCGGACCCAGAATCTTTTGAATTCTCGCTTCCTTTTCTTCTGAAATAATTTAGAACTTTTTAAATTTAAAAATTGAGATTAAGTTTCAAACTAATGTTACTAGTTCTTAACAAATATTTTACCTGGAGTTTCGTCCGGAAAAGAAATTCTCGAAATTTCGGGATTTGCATCTATTGGAGCACGTTTCGCAGGATGATTTTCATGATTATCGTCGGAGTTCTGAAATTTTAGAACATTCTAGAGGTTTTTTAAATTCAAAATTTTAGAAGTGTGAAAGAATAGAAAATTTTAGAAAAAAAACTTTAATAAGTTTCAAACTTTGCATCTTCATTTTTTATAATGAAGAGCGCTTTAATAGTATGACGTATGAATACTTCAAAAGTTGAACATTTTTCAACTTGCCTTGTCTTCTGACGTCAAATCTTCGCGTTTTCTTTTGATTCCCGCTTTCAAGTCCAGAAGTTCTCGGTCGATTTCAGAAACGTGCGAATTTTTTGAATTTTCGGATTTTTCCTTCTCCATTTTTTTCCGGTACGCGATATGCCACTCCAGCAGAGAATCGAACCTTTCCTTTTCTTTCTCAATATCTTTTATCGCCATGTTTGCCATTTCCGAACTGAAAAATTTCATTTTTGTAAAAAAAAATTAATAATTTAGATAGGTGCAGATATATCTAATTAGCGTGTGGTTGCTTTTTGAGGCGAGAAGCTAAATTAAAAATACCAGGAAAAGATATCTTCCTCGCCTGATCTTAAAAATCTCAATTTTTATAGAAAATATAAATAAAAAATTTAAAGAATATTATATAATAAATAGCTTTTAAATTGAGAAAATATAAATTAAAGAAACTCACGTAAAATACACGTAATCCCCCTGATTTGCTTGTTCGCTTGGAGAGCGCGCTTCGTTTGAGGAAGGCACTGATCGAGCAGTTGCTGGAGAAACACGAGGCGCAGAAGAATTCATCTGAAACGTAGGCAAATTATAGTATAGGGAAAATCGTGGGAGTTTATGAAAAATATTGTAGTTTTACAGAACTCTAGCCTTTTCTGAATCTTAGGCATTTTCTAATGCTAAAGATAGCGTCTTTAATTTTTTAATACAGCATTTCGGAGAGACGAGAACAGAAGACGTCAGTTGGAACATAGGTAAAATGTAGTATGAGAGAAAATCATGAAATTGAAAAATTGTAGTTACAGTAACTCAGTTGACTTTTAGAAATTTTAGAGGGAATATTTTTCAGAAAGAGATAGGGGCTAAAAATTAGAAATTTTCAATACAATGAAATAAAATTTAGTAGTTTCGTGTAACAATTTTAAAAATCTCAATTTCCAAGAATCTAAAGATAAGCCTCGTGTTCCTTGCCATTAAATCTTGTAATCTAAATTTTAAATTTTCAGCCGAAACTTTTTTTTTTAAATCTATGTTTCATGTTTTGTACTTCAAATTCGAATACAAAGTCCTCTCTAAAAATTAAAAAATAGAAGACCCGGAATTAAAGTTAAAAAATGACCTTCTGTTCGAAATTCTCGGTCTGGCTTGTGGATGGTACATCGGGGCAAGTGGTCATGGGCTTCACCGATCCGGGCCCACAGGAACCTGGCGTTGAAGGGGAGTGGGACGACATTTTGGTAGCTTTGGTAGCCAAATGGTATCTTTAAATGATAACGAGGTGATAACCAATAGAAAAATGGTATCACAAAGAGGATGGCATCTGAAAATAAAGCAATTTTGAAAGAAAAATCAAAATCGACTTTCAAGATTAAAACTATCAATTAGTTTTCTGGAGGAAAAATGATGATCAACTTTTCAAAATTCAACACTGAAAAGAAAGAAATTACTAAAAGGAGCATGGCGTGAAATTAGAATAAGTCGAGATTAATAAAATTCCCAAGAATAAATAAATGAGATGTAAAACATATCCGAAAATGGCATACACGAATGATGTCAGACTAATCGAGCCATACAAAACCAAGATGGACTGAGGGAGAGAACATTATAATTTAGATGGAGAAGGGAAAAATACAACGCGAAATAGTATGTAAATTAAAGAGACGAAAAATAGAAGAGGTCAAATCTTATAGAGACACACAGAAAGCAGTACGCTAGATACCAAATATGCGTAGGAGCATTATCTTTCTTTCCGCTCTCTCAATTTGCCATACTATTTCTCTCATTAGATTTTCTGCTCATCTTTTCGTCTCTAGAGATTTAATGATCTCTCTCAATTCGCCTTATAGGGGTCATGTTAGGGGCCTCTATATCGCTAAATAAGTCAGGCTTATTTAGATTTAGCACACTTATGAATACGATCTAAAGTCGAAGTCCATACACTTCTATTACCAATCCCTAGATTTTCGAAATTTCAAACCGTCACAGCTCCTCATACTATGAATTCGCTTGTGCGACCTACCCCCGTATATTTTCTTCGTCTGACGGAAGTGCTCCTTAGATCTGTTTTGGAGGGAAAAAGAAGCAGGGAAAAAACTTTCAACAAAATTGCAAGGTTCAAGAAAACGCCGAATGGCAAATTTGAAAATGAAGAGATAAGAAAAATAATGACATAAGAAATAGCATGGAAAAGGAGGTATAAAAAGAACAAATCTAAATAAATTGTCAAGAAATAGCGCATGAAAATTAGAGAGTAGGAAAGAAAAATACAAAATTCCCAGAGAAAAAGGCCAAAATCGACGCCTTTCTTTCTGCAAAATTTCAAATTTGAAGACATACCCCATGTACTATTTCTCGCTTCTTCACTTCTCTAGCCTTGTTTTGTCTTCTTCTTTTTCTCTCAGAATTTCATACTCCCTAGCAAAAATTCTATTCCAGCCCGTTTTTCACCTCTATATTTCAGCATGTGGTTGGTTAGGGAGCATCAAAATGAGGAGAGTCCAGAGAAATGGGTTAGATTAGACAGATCTAAAAACGGTGGGTAAGACAAAATGGTTAGCCGGTGAGAGAGTATGTGATTTCAGGAGAGTAAGAGAAATAGCATATGAATTAAAGAGAACCGAAAAGATAGAGAAAATACGAAATAGTATGGAGTAGTAAGAAAAAAGACAAAAAAAGGCGCCAGAATACGGCTCAAGGCTACGCGACGAGAGAATGGGAAAACACTCGAGCGGAAAAGAGAGAGGAGAAAATATTGTGGGGTGAGAAAGAAGGAAATAAATGAATAAAAATAGCTGAATTTGATGAAGATCGCTTTTTTACCAAATTTATAAAATATGAATTATTCCAGACAGCTTTCTACTGCATCTTTCATAATAGATCGAGATTTTTCAAAGCTTCTAAAATGTACAAAAAATATTCTTCAGAAAATTCGAGAATTTTCAATCTAAAAAATCAAGTAAATCATTTTTTTGGTTTGACAAATCGGGCTATAAACTGCGCGAATTATAGACAAGGTCGAAGAAATTTCAGACTCGAATAGATAAGTTAGGCAAAAAATCGTTCGGTTTTATTCGACCTCTTAGCGAAGTTTTGGAGGCCGCGAGACTGATGCACGCACTCTCATTTGAAAATGAAAAGGAGTTTCGAAAATTATCATTTACGAAAAATGTTGCAATTTTTCTAAGTTATAACAAAATGACTTTTCTTAATTTAAAGATTGAGGTATGTCTAAAAGAATCTAAGAACAACAAGCATATGGAATAAATTTAAATTTTTGAAGAAAAGAAACAATATTCGGAAATCTTTAAAAAATAAATGAAAAGCTAATCCTATCAAGAGTTAAGATCAGGGAAAATCCTTTCAGACTGAGTAACTGATTTATCCGTGAAGAAACGTTAATTCAGCTATACAAATATTAAAAAGCTTCACTATCGAAATTTTCAGAAGAAGAACTTAGAAAAGTTGGGACCAGGTAAGACTTTCTGGATTAAGTAATTGATATATCCTCCTCTAGTTATCTGCAAGATCTCTAGATATCAGTTCGAAAGGCCCCGCTTCGTGCCAGCGCGCTGAGGTTTCAGGAATTGTGTGAGAAATATCATTGAAGCTGGGGAGAGAAAAAAGAAATCCGGAGAAACGCATTTAAAACCGAGAGAAGAAAAGACGGAGAAAGAGAAATAGCATTTGAGGACGAGAGAGAAAGAGACGAAGAGAGATTAAAAGTCAGATATAAGGGATTTGAAAGTGAGCGGTCCCTATCCTGAATATCTTCCAAAACTCTCACCCCGTATCTCTAACGTTTTTCTAGCTCTCTTTTTTCTCTCCTTGTATCTCTCAAAATCCAACACTATCTCTCTCATTTCATATGAGTGCAGGCCAACTTTTTTTGCTTCTCTAACTAATTATATTTCTCCAACCTCGAGCTCCACACGCCTTACACACAAGCTCAGAGAAAGAAATATACATGAAGATAGTTGGACAAATGAGAGAGAAAAAGATGGCAAGAAGAGAAATAGTATTAAAAGAGAGAAGGAAAGATATTGGAACAGATGAACGGATGAGAGATAGCGTGGAAAATTTAGAGATTAAAAAGAGCTAGACAAAGTCTGAAACTCGAGAGAACGAGCGTGAGAATTATAGGAAAAAAGGCAAGTTATACGAAATTTAGATTCAGCAAATGCTGATTTTTCGAATACAATAATCTATCTATACTATAGAACTGAAAAGTTGATCTTCACGGCTGCTTTTCTAGAAACGATGAATGAGATGGAGTTCAGGCTCGGAAAATTTTGACCTAATTCATTCTAGAATTTGAATGGATATAAAGCGCTTGGTTTCACCTTATCTTGTTTACAAAAATCTAGTAGTTTTTTTCTCTCCTTACTATGATGGGTTGTAAAATTTCTCACTCTAGTTCCGCGTTTTGCGGTTTGCAGAAAAAATTACACAACTCAAATCTCGTGCCGAGAACATGATCGAAGATGATACAAAATGATCGATTGGACTAGGAATTTTGATTAGTTGATAGGGAAATCGCTAAATTGGTTTTTTCTCGTGTTTGGATCTTCATCTAAAATTTTAAAAACCTGAAATCCCGTTTTGATAAGCTGATATGATACGTAGCTCTTGCTATTGATTTTTTCAAATCTAACTACAAAAACTTTCGAAGGCCAATAAATCCACGAAACAGCTCATTTTGATGAATTTATTGCGTAGAAACTCATACCCATAACAGTCAACAATGCATGAGCTTAAAGTCTAAAAATCACTTCCCGCCAGGATTTTGACCATTCAACCAGACGATCTTCACGTTTCCATTCGCGTCTGGGGGAGGATTTGACCAGTGAAGCACTCCTTCTTTCGTCGATGCAAAGAATTGATGAGCAGGCTGTCGAGTGACTGCTTGTGGATTAATGAACTTCACCGTCCATGAATAACTCCATGTTTGTGTCCACGTCTGCGTCCAAGTGACTAATCCTGACGGGGTTGTTGGTTGAAGATTGCTTGACACTGGAAATCGACCATTAGCAGGATCATAATAGAAGAGACAATGCCTGGTGCCCATCCTGGCGTAGATGAAGGTATCTGCATCGAAGTAACTAGTGATGAAGCTGGTGTTGCTGACTGAACATTAGTTGGAGCTGAACAAAGCAATCGCTGTCAAAATCTTGTTGACGAGCAGACAGATGGATAGATAGATTCACTACCTGGAACCCATTCTGGAGTACTTGAAAGTAGTGGCAAAACAGTCGACGACATCTCCATGGCTAGCGGAGAACTCAGTTGAGATACAGGGGGTTCAGATTCAGAGGCTACAAATAAAATTAATTCTTCACGAGAAAATTCTGTCTGCCTGAATGTGAATGCTCAATATGATGAGCATCAGGGTCATCTAGCCCCAGATCGTCCTCTAGGTTAGGAAGCATGATGCTTGGAGCAGTAGGAATAGTGAATCCAAGTGGTTTGGTGCTCTTGCTGACTTGATCAGGGCTTGTGCCAGGCATTCTAAAGAGAACTAGTTTTCCAGATTAGTAATCCTGAACAAGAAAGTTCACTTGATCATTACCTAGCTTCTGAGGAATCAAAGCAAATTATTAATATTGCGATCATTGCCAGAAATTTAGAGAAATATTGAATCATCTTTGTAAATGATCGAAAATATTTCGTCAGTCTGTCTCAACTAGACTATCGCCACTTTTCATCGATTTGTACCTTTTCATACTCTCATTTGCTACGTGATCGTCATACTTTATTTCTACGAAATTTTTAAACTTTCTGACACTATCAGTTTTGCAGTTTTTCCAATGTTAGTCTATCATGACGTTAGTGCCTTGTCAGAATTAGTGATACGTCGAAAGTGACTTTCGTTTGACCAAAACCTAATATCTATACTCGAATGATAATGTTCTGTAGGTTTTCAGATACAGAAGCATGTTCAAGACATGTTTTTCTTGAATTTCTTCTACCTATCTGAATCAATTCGAATTACTAATTCGCTGATAATTTTTGGCAAACACGCTATTTCATCCATACCAAAGGAAACACGAAAGTATCGTTGTTAGCATTGCATCGATACTTATTTATCATCGGAAAATATCGGAACAGCAACTATCAGTAAGCATTATTCATTTCAGATTTATTACGTCTGAATAGCTTCGTTTACAAATAAATTTCATACAGGTATCAATATCTTCGAGAAGTACCAAAAGGACTAAACTTTCTCAAAACGAAATCAAATAAGTAGATGCTTCATCAAATTCTACAATCGTTAATTGATCCTGAAAAAGAATAGGAAAGATCTATCGAGAACCATAAACCTAGAGGATCTCAAGAAAAGGATAAATAAACCCGAATCATTGATAAGAATAACGACAAAAATGCATCAGTAGATTTGAACATGAAAAATCTTTGATGCAATCAGAAAGATCCAGAATCACCACCATCTTCTCGCCACTCTGGACCTAACCGCGGAAGTTCGTCTGAATGGCTAAATTTTTAGAGGTCGAACTTAAAAACAAAAAACTCAAAATTTCTACCTGAGTTCTAGGCTTCTTCTTGTGATGTCGTCTACGACCGTGTCTTCGCTTGTTCGTATTCGTTCTTCGATTGTTCGTACTCGTTCTTCGACTGTTCGTATTCGTTCTTCGACTATTACTGGTCCTTGGTCGAGAATTTTGCCGAGGTCTAGGCACTGAGACGCGAGTTCTCGTGTTCGCAGGTCGTGGCGTCGCTCTCCACGCAGGGGCGCGAGTAATGACGCGCCAGGATTGAGTTGCCGCATAGCGCTGAAAGCATAGCATGCTCACAATATAAAATTTGTCACTTACGTATGGAGCTCTTGTCGTGGCCCACCAGTTAGCTCTTGTGGTTGTCTGCCAATACGGTCTGGTAGTGGTCGTTTGCCAGTAGGGTCTTGTTGTCGTTGTCTGCCAGTGTGGTCTGGCAGTGGTCGTTTGCCAGTAGGGTCTTGTCGTTGTCGTCTGCCAATACGGTCGAGGTGTGGTCGTTTGCCAGTAGGGGCGAGTAGTAGTCGCAGTTGCCCAATAATTCGCCGTAGCTCGCGGGGTGGTCGTCGTTACCCACCATGGCGCTTTCGTCGTCGTTTGAGTTACCCACCTTTAAGGAATTAACTTAACTAACACTTCAATCATCTATCCATTTCATTATCTATAAATGCCATAATGCTAATAGCGTAATGCTTCACATCCTTAGATTTATCATTTATGTCTATTTCTCCACCCTTCGTATAGATTTGCGCCTATCTCTGAACTCACCAAGGCGTCTTCGTAGTCGTCGATGAGGTGAAGTACCACGGAACAGTACTCGTTTTTACCCAGGGAGATGGTGTAGCTGTTGACGATGTGAAGTACCACGGAACAGTACTCGTTTTTACCCAGGGAGACGGTGTAGTCGTTCTGAGCGCGATAGGCTTCAGCGTCTGCCCTTCGCCAACTCTGACCCAGTATCTGTTCACATGCCTGAAAAGTAGGTTTCAATGAACAAATTTTGAGGGAATCAAGCCCTGGCATATTGGACCAGATCCGATCAGTTAGAAGGGATCAAATCGCAAGTTGTTTTCCCTGATATGCCAAAAACCCTGCACGGTCTGTCAACACAAATAAATTAGTGCATTGTCGCGGTGAAATTGAGTTTTTCCTAACAATAGGGATTTCTTGGCGGGCATTGTTTCACAATTCTGCAACCTATTTCTTATGACCACAGATCTCCTTTATAAGAAATGAGTTTCAGAGTTTTGAAAAATGTTCGGTAAGGAATCCTTAGGCGAAAAACAAAATTATAAAAAGAAATATTTGTATTAGGGAAGCCAGAAAATTCAACTCTATGCACTGCTTGACAGGCTGTGTCTGAAGATGAACTAGCCTCTGGCCATTTCCTTTCTGCGATGACGCTGCCGTTGCTTTTGTAGTCGTCCACCACATAAACCTTGTAGTCGTGCCCGAATTCGCCGATGGTGCTCTCGTAGTGGTCCACCAGATATTCTGTCGAGTTGTTCCGGCATTTCCACTTTTGGTAGTGGTCCACCAAATATTAGGCTTCGTTGTGACAGGAACAGCGTCGAAAGCTAGTGAAGGAGTCGTCGTCTGGTCAGAAGTAGCCCACCTAAGATATTGCATCTTTCAGTTCATGGCTTTTTAGCTAACCAATTATTCGTCGTAGCTTCCGTTTCCGGAGCCCAGGTTGTAGAGGACGTCGGTTGAGAATCGCGATCTTTCAGCCACCAAGAGCTAAACCCCAGCGATTATATTGCAGGTTTTCAGTAAAGGGCTTACAGAGCGGGAAGATCCTTCTTCTCGCCTGGAGCTTCAATGGTTGTGGCTTTTTGGGTTGAGCTTTCTAGCTCAGTATCCCCAGCGTTATCGCCCTCTTGCGCTTCTTCCCTTGCCAACTCCTCATCAGTCGGTGGCATTGGGATAGTTGGTGTGGTTGGAAAGCCTGATGGAGCTCTAGATTAAAAACAATAATCGACTATTTTCAATTTCCTGATTACTCTGTAGTATCTGAGGTTTCCGACGTTTCTGGTGCTTCTTCAGTGTCACTTCCAGTGGGTTCTTCTTCTTCTTCAGGTTCTTGTCCTCCTTCGTCTGTTTCAGATGTTTCTTCGTCGTTCTCCTTGTTCGCTTTCATGACTTCATCCATATCGGGCAGAGGAATCGACGGAGTCTTAGGAATCTTTAGTTCGCCACTTGGAGCGCTCGGCTCCGATTCTTCTGGTTGCTGTGAGCCCAAACTTTGAAGCAAGAGGGAGTTGGCGAATTGTGCCTCTTCAATGGAAGTATTACTGCCCTCTGTGTCAGGCTCCCATTCGAGTTCCATAGTCGTGATCGGATTTTCTTGGCCTGAAAATAGGATACTTCGTTGAATAAAAACTAAACCACTCTCCCTACCTGGCTCAATGGACAATTTTTGTTTCAGCACTGGCTTGTAAGCGACTCCATGACCGTCGACCCATTTTCCATTCTTGTTAGAGATTTCGACTCCATTTGCTAGGTGAAGTGAAACTCCTGCCAACGTTTCCGCTGGGATGTCCAACGTTAATCCTGGAGAGAACGACGGTGCACTTCCGCCAAGCTTGTGTCCAGGCGGTTTTCCGCCAGGTGCACCATGACCGTGATGAATCGGACCACTTGGTTCGGTTCCTTCGGACGGCTCAGGTCCGATCTCAGATTCAGAAGGTTGCTCTTCTATTCCAGGCTCTGTTTCTTCAGTGTCCTCGGCGCCAGGTTCAAACGTCTCCAAGGTTTCTGCGTTCAGGGGGATTCCGGGTGCTCTGGATTTTTCAAATTTAATAGGAAAAACTAAAACATGGCTCAGAACCTATGACCTTCAATAGAAATTTGATTGAAATGGAAGAATATTCTCAGACTTACTTCGATTCTGCTAAATTGATTGTCCAGTAACATAAAAACCCGAGAAGTAGTACATGCCACAATCGAATCGCCATTGCTACTGAGGTTCGATCGACGTGTGTGCATTACGTGAAAATTAGTAATTAGATGGCTTGACAGTTTTATTCTCAATCTCTTCCAAGCGCTATTTTTCCGGGTGTTACCTTGCATTCTTCTCTTCTGCATGTTAGAATGCGCTGCCCTCTCCATTTTGCCTTATCACTAATCAATTCTAACTCGCTCCAAAATGCGGTTGATATAGTAATTTTCTTGTAATTTCTCATCATGCCTAACGACTTCTTTTCGAAATGATAGCGCTAGCAATTCTGTCATTTATCTTGTTCTCTATTATCGCTTTATAGTATTCCAACTCGAGATGAGATGGTAACTTTTATTGAAAAGTTCGTTAGTTTAGTGCCATTTTATTGAATTAGTCGGTGAAATTGTCTTATTTTTCGATAGACTACTGACTTCGAATTGAGTCAAAGTATCTTTCGCGGTCGTCTAAACCTAATAGAACAGCGTTAAATTTAACACAAATTAAACGGTTAGTACTTTCAGAGACTTGACAACTTCAGAAAATTTCAAAGGGTCAGATTTTATCGTAATTTCTGGTCTTCCAAGTTTAACTTGCTTCGAAAAGAACCGAACACAAAGAAAAACGGTAAAGTGATTTATTAAAAATAAACACTTATAATGTGAAGAATAATTATCGAGCGACGAAATTCCTCGAAATCCTCGCGAAGTTGTTGCAACTCCTCCTAGAAATCATATTTATGAAGCGATAACAAGTCGTCTTTTTTGAGTAGTTTTTAACATTTTATGCAAAAGATAAAATACTTTTTAAAACTACATATTAATGAATTTCATTAATTGATACCTTGCAAATGTTCTACAAATCCTCGATATTATTCCACTGCTTATTCTGTTGACTCTGCAACAAAATCACGTTTAAGAATCAATCGGTAACGCTTTCCTTTTCATTGGATTTTTATGCAAAGATAAAATTATAGTTCAGAAAATAAAATGACTGTCCAAGATTTTATGATAACTACCTTCATTTCAGCTAAATCCTTAATCATTTTCGGAATTTTTTTGCGCAAATCGCATCAGATTGTCTATAACATTAGAGTCATTTAGGGATAAATCCTAAAAAAAAATTTGACAAAATAAATTAATTCACCCTATCTTCCTTCTCCGCTTCTTTTTGGGCTTTTTCTTGCGCCTTCCACCCCGATGTTCGCTTATCAATTTCCTCGAATGCGTATTCCATTTTGATAACTGAAATTTAGTGCTTGAATTGATAACGATAATATTATACAGTATTGCTAATAAATACCGGTGAAAAAGCGAAAATCCGACAAATAATGCTATTGTCGACTGAATAAGTGAAATTGCAAAGAGTATGCAATATTCATTTACTCATAGTCGACAATATAGCTCTACAACAGCTTACCTTACGATAAAAGTAGCTTTTTCTTCAATATTCATATTTGCAAGTTGCTCTTGTTCAAAATACGATGATTTAGACACCGAATAATGTCCAATTTAAACGGACAGTAGAGTTAAGATACGATATCTGAAATTAAAAAATGAACATGTTGATAAGGGTTAATGGAAAACGCTTATTTTCAAGCTATTTGAAAGAGAATAGCAAAAATGAACGGAAGAGAAAGAAATATTGAAATGAAAATTAGAATGAAAAGTTAAATAATGGAATAGGTGACAATAATATGATAGAAAATTGGAGAAGAATGAATGAAGGAGCAACTTTGTCTTGCATCGATTCTACTGCAAGAAAGTGGATGCTTCATCGACTGAAAGTGGTCAAATAGGCGAAATAGTGTGTGAAAAGATGCAGAATGGTAGGAAGGAAATTTGCTTTCAGTGCAGAATTGATGAAAAATGGCTGTGTCGCACGATTTAAATGTGATAAAGGCGAAGGTGGGCGATATTCGAAAGAAAGGAATGTCAAATGCTCTGATTCATCATCGAAATAGCAAGGGGAAAGATGCAGAATGAATACAAAACAATGCGCTTCTGGTGCAGGTGCCACAGCTTTGCGATAAGATTTGCAAGTCGGCAAAAGGGATTGAGAAAGAAGAAAGAAAAAGAAAAGTGTCAATGTTTCCTAAACAAAATCGTAAAAATTTTGAGCTCAACAGACGAATAAGCTTGAGAATTCAGAAGTAAAACTAGGGAGCGAAAGCTTCGCCTACTGCAAATACGCGTCATGAAATAAAAAGTAGTAGTTAAGAATCCCCGGAAGCAAGTACCTTTCAACCGCCGTATGTCATAGCAAAATTCAAACTAAATCAACGATAAACCCTCATGAAATGGTTGTATTAAAATCAGCATAATTTCTGCAAAAACCTGTAAGCAGTTTGGAGTTTGCGAAAAGGTGATCCCTTGTAGTTCTTATCCTCCTCTTGTTTCTACTTTCCCATGTCATTTTCCAAAAAGAGGACATGAACTATAATGGGTCGAATTCAATCGGTCAGCCTTTTTCGCCCAAATATTTGCAAGAATTTGTAATGGAACGTGTCTTTCTCAGATAGGCAGATCCCTTGCAGTTGGCATATAAAAAACGATGGGAATTCAATTTTCGTCGGTTAAAAGTGCAAGATGCATTACTCAAATCTCTCGCGCGTGTTTAAACATAAACAACAAACTGCCTGTAATATGGTTCGTTTTTTTTCTGCATTGCGATCTCTGAATTTGAAAAGATTTATGGGGAAGTGAAGAATTTCAAAACTCTAAGGGAACGAAACTAGCTCTTTGCAATAGGAACTTCAAACTGCCTGCCTAAAATAATTAAAACTACATATTCGAATAGAATGGTATCAAAAGCCAGAAAACAAGTTAGAATCCCATTGTTCAAGATTTTAGCCAGAAAGCTCTCTAGTCTATATCATGTTCTCCTTAACTGTCTATTATTGATTGGAGAGAACGTTGATATTCAAAAATTGCGCTATTCATCTCGTTTCTCTTCTACGCGACTCACTACTTCGCTCCAAGTTCGATTTCTAATTATCGCATGAATATATCGACTTTGCTCTCCAGTTTGATGTTAGCCGATTACCTTGCCACATTGTACGTTTTCCTCAGCTGCATCTTTGCATTTCTTTGAATACCAATTTACCAGTTTAAACATCTTCATTATTCAATTGTGCTTTGTTTTCGTTTTAATTTATCTTTTGTTACTCCACTCACTATTTTTTTATCGTATTACGTTTTCATTATTTTTTTATTTTGCAACATTTATGTGTTATTATTTATTTATGTGAATTAGCAATACTAAGAAAAAATAATAAAAAGGGAAGGCAAATGTGTTGATTTCCAAGAAAATACTACGCGATTACATGTTCAATTCTCATGAACTACTGTTTGAGACTATCGTCCAAGGAGTCCACCAAGAGCACCGCCAACGGTCTGACCCACACCGCCGAAAGTCTGACCCACGCCTCCAGGGTTGACTCCTAGGCCAACGTTTGCTCCGAGTCCACGCCCTAAAAAGGAAAAGATGGTAAGATGATCATAGCGGAGCTCAGCAAAGTTCTACCTCCGTACTGCCCTCCGAAACCTTGGTTCCCGCCATATCCTCGTCCTGAAAAGAAAAAGACGATCATAAACGATTTGTTGAGCGGAAAACCTCCGTACTGCCCCCCGTATTGGTTTCCATACCCTTGATTCCATCCACCTCCGCGTCCTAAAAATAGACGATAAAGCTGATTATCGCATCTGATTAAGAGCGGTTCGCGACGAAGAATTTATTACTCAGCGAAAAGTTATCGGGCAGTATTGGGAGATTAAGTGCTCGGTAAAACAATGCCCAGCTATCGAGTGGTACTGGCAGGTAGTGGCGATATTGTTGACAAATATAACGGTTGTTAAGCGGAGCTCAGCAACGCTTTATTCGTCGCGATTTAGTCGATAATTAACAAATTATTACAAACCTCCGTGTTGACCCCCGTATTGATTTCCATATTGGTTTCCATATTGGTTTCCATACCCCTGATTCTGTCCACCTCCGCGTCTTGAAATAGATACTATTTTATAAGAACTCGTTGGTCAAGCTTATCTCCAAATCCATTCAAGCCGAGATTCGCATTACTTCCGAAACCTGAAAGTCAGATTAAATTTCAACCGGTGATATTGAACATACCATTTCCTCCTAAGTTAGCGTTGCCGCCGAACCGGCCTGGAATTTGATTCGTTTACAATTGTAATTGAATTATTCTTGAAGACAAACAAATCGTACACAAAGTAGGACGACCGTCATTGATAACTGCATGAATAGCTCTCAGAGATTCATTCATTTGTTCAGTTCAATTAAAGCGAGTTTCATTCTCAGGGAACTTACATTCTTCGACGGCTAAGAAGTGTCATTTTTATTTTTTTTAAAATTAATTTGAGCTGAAACAAAACGCTTATTCTAGTGAACATATTTTGTCTTATTTTCTGTTAATAAAATATTCTCACAAATAGCTTTTCATAAGCTTACCTCCGAATTGTGCTAGAGCAACAGGAATAAGGAAAATAAGGAGGTACTGCGCGATCATAATCTACTCTTGTGGGGTGATGTGACGATGCGAAGATGCGACGATATGATCGGGTTTAGTTCTTCGGGAATCAGTCAGTGTGATAGAATGTTTGTCACTGATTTTTTCTCTTTTAACGGTCATTTTTCGTCAACTTTCTGACTTGTGACCTTCAGATCCTTACCTGAATTCTCTGATTGACTCGACTTTTCCCGTTAATTGTGAGATGTATCGCCTCCGCCGAACAATTCAAGAACAAATTCTCTCACTTCCTGCCCCTTCTTCTTCGATTCGGACAATTTAGGCAGAGGAAAAATCGATCGGTTAAATCACACTCTTATCACAAAACTATTGCGATTGAAAATGATTTATTATTTGACTTGATAATATCAAATGATCATACGTACACGAGAATCCTGAGCGGGAGTAGACGAAGAAAGAAGGAATGAATAAGTTAAAGTTTCATACAGAAATGATTGCATTGATCATAGACATTTACATATCACAGAAATGCGGAAAAGTCTTGGAATGACATGAATTATGCTTTATTGGTGATCCTCAGTCATTTTATGTTTAGAAGGCGGCCATAGTGCTGGTAGCGACTGGCATGGGAACGGGCATAGCGGTGCTGCTCATTCCTGGGACTGGCGGCTGTTGTCTGGACGAGAGCTTGGCAAGGAAGCCGAGGGCGGCGAATTGCTGAAGACATGGTTTCAGAGTGATTGAACATTTTTAATCATAGACTTTTTGTAGCAAGGGGAAAGACTAAGATACTATCTATCAAACCTATCAAAAGATCCTATCAGTTATAACAACAAAAATATCATCTTGATGATATATTGCAAGACGTAGCATTATGGAAGTGATGTGTAATGAACACATACTGAGAAGTTTCAGCTTATTTGGCAACTTTCGCTAATATAAAATTTGTCGGTTTCTCAATCGAAGTACCTGAGGATTCTGCTGGATAAACTGTCTCATCTGATCAGCGAGTTCTTTGGGCGTGATGTCCTTGTTGTTGAGGATTTGCTCGAGCTGGGATTTGGCGCCGGCCAGGGATTGGATCAGGGCGTCGACGTTCTTCGAGATCTCCTGCATCATCTGCTCGGCCTTCTGCTCGAACTCTTCGTAGGCTTGCTGAAAGTCCATTGTTTCAAGTGAAGATAAGCGGTTCTTTTTGGGAGAGGTTCACCATGCTCGCATATTTCCTACTTTAACAACTCTTTTGCTTTAAAATTTGATGAATCTTCTAAGAAGCCGATGAAATTACCGTAGCATTGCATCTGGCGGCCCAGTCCTTGGTAGTCTGCTCGAGTTGGGTGATCGTCTCGTTGTTGGCAGTGGCGTTCTTCATGGTCTCAAAGAAGTCCTTCCTGCACTCGGGAGTGACGTCCTTCAAGAATGGGAAGAACTTGCCCATTCCGCCTGAATGTCATCTCTTATCATCGACAACGATTAAATATAGTCCACAAGTAAGCACAATTTCTCAAAAAGAAAAAGATCTGAAGAAACTATTTCCCTTGCTTATTTCTTTCGATTCTCGAGGAAGACTATCTTTCGAGGAGAACCACTTGACACCACGAGTTCGAAAACCAACCCTTTCCATGGTGTCCACCCTTTCTTCCTCCTCTGCCTCCGAATGGACCGCCTCCATTTCGCATGCCGCCTGGGCCAGTGAGCATTTCACCGCTTCGGCTATCGCTACCGTCGTATGGGTTGAATCCTCCCCGTCTGGGTCCCTGACCATTTCCACCTGGGAAGGGAAAGCTGCCGTCGATCTCGTTGCCACCGTTGCCTGGTCCTGCAACCGCAATGTCCTCATCGGAGCAATGGAAAGAGATGTCCTACCAAATCCAGGTCCGAAGTTACCGTTGCCGTTTCCGGATCCCGGGAATCCCGGACCCGAATTGGGTCCGCCGAATGGGGGTCTTCCACCGCCATTCTGATTGTTGCTCCATCCAGCCATTCCGTTTTGTCCGTCCTGCGAACCGGCACCCTGGCCCATCTGCCAGCCACCTCTCTGGGCAAGAACGGTGGTTCCGAAAAGAGCGATCAAAGCGATCTTTGTGAGCATCTGAAAGCAATTAAATTATTTTAGGTGAAAACGAAAGAGAATTAAAACGAGTCGTCAGAAATAATATTGGTAGCCTCGAAAAATGAGCAGCCAATGATGTACAGGTGAGTCATGTCATGACTAGAGTAAACAGAAGGCGGTCTGGCTACCAGAAAAAGCGACTGCGCTGTATTGGCTATGCTTCGTTCGTTGAAATGTCTGCGGTTTATATAGTCGGAAGAGCCAGACGCGGAGACGGAAAAAATAGTCAAAAATGGGGATCGTGGGAGTTGAGGCAGTCGACCCCCTACCACAGGTGGATATACACGCCCATCCTGACTGACGAGGACACGTCATCGCTCATAGACAAAGTCAACATGCGATAAGTTGCGAGAGACGCAAGGATGACATAATATGCGCGCGTGTTAGAGAAAGTAAATACATTCACGTTATAATTTGCGGCAAAGTTAGAGAACCAGGCACAAAATAGTGATCCCGAACTCTGAGGCCAGGATCACAAACTTGGTTGAGGTTTCGAGCAGATTCCAATTCCTCTGATTTGGACCGGTTTATGTGGATTTCGGGAGTTTAGTGAAATTTTATGGATGTTTAATCATACTGAATTCGGTTTGCAGAAAAAGGGAGATTTCAATAGTTTGAAATTTTTTCCGATCATGGAAAGGATTTGAAAAGTTTATCAAAGTAGCAGTATTTTAACACCACTGTCTGCTATATTGGATAAGATTCGTGATATGAAGAGATTCTCCTTCCATACTATTCCGTATTCTCGAAAAAGAAAATATTTGTTCGGGTTCTCAAAATTTAAAGAAATTAATGAAATTAACCTGCAAAGTTCAGCATCAAATTTAAATTGGAAAACGTTTTGACAATAAACATGCATCTATCTACACATCCGGTATTTTTTGCATTGCTCATATATGCAAATCGCTAGGTAACGCAAGATTCCTTCTTTGGATTAGTGTGGGGGTAAGCACTCCCAGAATTGTGAAATAAAATTTATGCGGCACAACACGATGAAAATAGCGAAACGATCTGAATTTCAAGTATCGGTGAGTAATTTCCAGAATATTTTGCATATCATATTTACCATTGATGATCAGAATTAGATCATAATTCAGTGTCAATTTCATTAAAGTTTAATTTAAAATACGACTATTTACACAACTTTACTTTGAAAATCTAATAATATAAAGTTCGATTTTATTTGTCCACACTCAATTTGATCCATTAAATTGATCATCTAAATATCAATAGCGGATTTAAGTTAAACCTCAGACAATATTTAGTTTTGAAAATAAAAATAAGCTTGTTTAATTTGTAAATTCATGGACAATGAATGTCACGAAACGGCCAGGGTTCACATCATTTAGACGCTTTTTATGGATCACGTTATTTTTGCATTTAAGCCCGAAAAAATCACGAATGATTCATCTTAATGGCCCGCGTATCAAGCCAGCTTTACAAACTTTGAAAGCCATTCCAAACGCAAACAAACGTTTGAAACTGAAAATAACAGTTCAGGAGCAGGTATTTCCATTTCGAGGCAAACATTTTAGGGAATTTCGGGAAATTTCATCAGATAAGTGAAAATCAACTATTCAGATAACGAAATGATAAGACGTAATATTTAGACGACTATCAGTCTGATCGTGTCACTTTTTTATCATTTTCGTCTTTCAAAATCAATCTCCACTTGATCTTCAGTGATTTCTACCTGATCATTAGCTTTTATGATAAAGATGTTATTCAATTTGAACATACAAATTTTCACATAAACATGGAAAGAATATTATTCTCATGATCGATACGATTGTTCAGTGTTTACTCTAGTAGTTGGTTCTGAACAATGCAAACATTTACTGATTGACCTTGACAGGGTGCTCCAAGTTGGTCTTCAATTATCAAAGATTCGACCATTAGATTGAAACTTCCTCTATAACCTGAATGCTTATCAATTTGAGAAACAATCGGTGGTAGGAAGTGCATATTCATTTCGATCTGTGTCCGACCTGCACTTCCTTGCTGATAAGAATTCTTTTTATGACGGAGTATTTTGACTTATTGCTTAAAGGAGAGGGAACAATTCAAGTTAATCTTCATTTGAAATCTATAGAATGAATAATCAGAGATAATGCAATAAACGGAATTATGAAAATTCCAAAATGATCAAACATGCTGACTGAGAAATAACATCACTCGTTTCGTTTCGGACATCATCGTCATGAGATTTATCGATTTTATCCATAAACTTGAAGTTCGGAGATTTTTCTCTCAATAAAGACCATACTTCAAGGATACAAAGTTATACGGGTTTGTGCCTTCAGAAGAAATGGATTTTGCATTAGAATAATTCATCCAACGAACATTTTGATATCATTGTGCCATGACGCTAATTTGAACACCAAATAGTACTGTGAGGAAATTCTTTAGTCTGAGCTGCGATCATTTTGACCTCGTAAAATGAATTGATAACTTAAAAATACGAATTTTATGACGTTTCTGCAAATGACACGTAATTTTAACCATTACCGTTATCAATTTGACACTTTTAGAAGTGCCTGGAAAATTTCGATGGCCTTGAAGAATCATTGATATAAAAGTTGCATGACGTGGATTTTTGCTCAAAGTTCCATTTCAAAGCTAAATTTGTGACAAGCAACTTCCAAACAGTTTGTTATTCCTTGTTTTGGAAGAAACAAATTTGCAAAGCTTAAAGATAATACGGGTCATATGCGTGGCTTTCGTGCGTATTGTCACATACTGATAGCAACAAGTCAGAGCACTGATATCGCTTGAACCGTAGGAGGAGTAAATTCAATCAGCTTATCAGTCTATCACCCCCACAATTGAGCTTATACCCAGCTAACTCCGCCTCTAGAGAGAAAAAGAATGGGAACTGATTTTATCAGCAGCAGAGTTCACGAACTGGAAGTGATCCGTTTTGGGCAGTATAAAAGCCTGGATGAAGACCCAGTCAACAACACACCAGCTTCCAGTCTCAAAACAACTCCTCAAGCCTTCTTCAGTCCTAGATGAAGTCGTTGAAAGTATTCACTCTACTCCTAGTCGCCTACGCCACGGCAGAAGAAATTCGATGGACTCGGCATCATAAGCAGTCCCCTCGCCCTCCGGTTGTCACTGGTCAGCCCACTCTGAATGGCGAAGACATCAACATCCACCATCATCATCGTACGACCCAGAAGCCTGGACGATGCGCCGACGATGGAGTCGGAGGTGGCTGCCGCAAACATTCGACTCCATCGCCCATGGATGAGGCTGAAGCTGAAGGACATATTGGGCATCACACCAGACACCCGAAGACTCAAGCTCCCCCATCAGGTAAAAATAAAAAAAAAAATAGTGTCACTCATTGATTTAAAAAAAGACTACGATGAATCTGATTTCAGAAGCTGAGGACGACTTCCGCCATCACACCAGACCTCATCACCGTCCGACTCACCAGCCAACTGTCGAAGCTGATGATGAGAGTTTCAGACATCATACTCGCCCTCATCCTCGCACTCAAGAGCCTGAAACCAGCAATGGAGAAGAAATCCGTCGCTTCACCAGGCATCATCGTCTTCCAACCCACGAGCCCACCGTGCAGTCAGATGATGAAGAGAACATCCACCGCTTCACGAGACACCATGGTCGTCACACCCAGCAGCCAACGGTAGGAGCTGAGGACGACTTCCGCCATCACACCAGACCTCATCACCGTCCGACTCACCAACCCACTGCCGAAACTGGCGACGAAGGCTTCCGTCACCACACTCGTCCTCACCATCGCCCCACCCAGCAACCAACGGTCGGCTCTGACGACATCAACATCAAGCATTTCACTCGCCCTCATCGCCGCACCCAGGAGCCTGATGTGAACAACGAAGAGGACTTCCACCGCTTCACCAGGCACCATCGCCAGACTCGAGAGCCCAACCCGACTGGAGCTGCTGAGGCCGAGGAATTCAGACGCCACTCGAGACGACCAGTGACGGAAGTGCCTCCTCCTACGGTTAATGGAGGAGATGATGAATACTTCCGCAAACACCATTCACGCCGACCAAGACATCACAGCTCGCCTGCTCCCGCGACTGGTAAGCAGGTTTATTATTTCCCTTTGAAAAGCTAATCGAATTTCCATGAAATAGATGAAATTTACTACAATCAAAAATGTACTCTTCAGCAGATTTAATGAAAAGAATTTCAGAGCAACCCACCTTCAAGCCTAATCCACCCGTGATCGTCACCCGGAAGCCTCCTTCGTCTTGGAGCATCTTCGGCATCTTCACCGGTAACCGACAATGAATCTCATAATCTATTTGCGCAACAATTTTCTCGAATCTTTCAACCCCGAAACGTGTATTATAAATACAACAAACTTCTCATGTAAATAAATCTTTATTTCTAAAAAAAAGGCGAAGGCACTGAATTGGGCAACAAGTGCCAATGAGTGAATAGGGTGAAGTTCAGACCTTTGAGTTTTCAAAATCTAAATTTCAATTAGCCCTGATTGAAAAGTAAAATCATTTCGGACGAGTTCTCTGGTTCTGACTAGTTGTCGACACATTTTCAGCGTTCTCACATTGCCAAGAGCTTAGGATCATCTCGAAGTACTTGTCACCCTCGATATTGATCGACTTCTTCAAGTTGTTTAGATCCTAAACTCCTTCCTTTCCTTCTGAATTTTTCAAAATCTTCAAATTCAAACTTGAATTTTGAGCTGTTTCCGTCGAATATGAATGAAGATCGGCAGAAAAATCGAGTATTCAGGTAGGAATGATGATACTGAAATAATTTTTAAAACGGAAGGGTAACAAAATTGCTGTTCCTTACATTCGAAAAACGAATAATAAGTCTGGGTAGCCAGATGCTGATGGAAATATACAATGAACCATCGGATGAAAAAATACCCAACCAAGAAGAACGTCATCGCGTTTTCTATAGGCTGAAGCAGTTTCATTGACCTGAAAACGCGTGACAATAATTACTGATTTATCTAATTGTAAGTCTCTATAATTTGAGCTATAATTATAGCTTTAACAAATTTAAGATATTCAACCTGATATTTTCTTCAACCTGATATCGTTTTCGCAAGTTCGTTCCTACCCGCATTAGTCTACGACGTAATCTCTGAAATAAATTACACATAAATCTCAATCTTAATTAAATTATCCGATATTTCAAAGGCGTTGACGTGAAGCTTTATTTTTCAAACATTAAAATAGTGTTTTGGTAGTCTTAAAAGAAAATTTACTCACCAAATTGTATCCCAATAAAATCTGGAATGTGAAATATGCAATCAGATTAAGTACCATAACAATTACTATTATTTTCAACACAGCGTATGGAGATGCTAAATTATGTAAAAATACGGATCAAACTGAATTAAACGTTTACAATTTTGATTCGCCGCCGTGCAATATGTAACGAATTGATGATCAGCAGTGAAAACGTCGCCATAAAGTTCATACATAAAATATGACGTTAGTAAGAGCTGAATTAAATGAAATTCATGTCTTAAAACTAATATAAATCTGAATTTTGTGATACTTTATAAGGCTAAATAAAATATAAGTTACTACTTTAAGAGTTTTAATTCAAATTGATACCATACCTGTCCAGATATTAGAAATATAGGTAGGCTTTTATTATGCTCATATTTTTCCAGAATTACCGTCGCGAAAATTCGCTCGATCACCAGAAAAATTGGCGTTGATTGACTCATGTACTGGAACAGATTAAAGGGCGTTCGGATGTACAAACAGCTGAAATCTCGTTAACCTTTTACCTTAAGCTAAAACTAAGCTAAATTTCCAAGTAAATCTTAAAAATGAATCATTCTCTCATTAGCTCTTTCAATCATTCTCCAAGTACACACCATAAAAATGATCAAATTTCTGTATTGTCATGGAATATTTTATGCCTAACCAGGTGAAATTTCAAAAAATGGTGAGGATCATTAAAGTATCGTACCTTGCATAATCAACTAGAATATCGCAACCGTTACCGCTTAAATTCGAATAATTCAATAAACTCGTGGCGTGGACGCATAACCTAAATTGCGAATGAAGACTTAAATTAAAAATTCAAAAGAAATGAGGATTAGATTTAAAAAAAGGAAGTTTAAAATTAAAATAAAATCTCTACCTTGATATTAGATGGCTAAATAGCGCAAATAAATGCATGATTATCACGCATTTCGTGTTGAAGTGCATTAGATTATTCCGAGCTATGACAACTATTAAATGCGCCAATAAAGGTATACCAATTACGGCGCAAGACATAAGAAAAATTAAGGAGCCCTAAAATGCATAAAGTTTAGAGTTAAATATCTTTAAACAATGATATCGAATTTCGTACCTTCAACAATTTACTTGTAGCTAAGGTTACCATCGTAGAACAGTTAGACTCATCTTTTCCATCCGTAGAAGATGAAAACGGCATCTTAATTAATTCTGAATCCTCTACGTCAAATTTGTCGTCAAACCCTGAAACCCCGACGGCAGATTTGCAGAATATCGATTAACAGGTTATTTCGAGTCGTGAGAAATTTGGATTGTTTTCACGCTGAAATGATCATAGTTTGCAAACACAAATTTATCATCTTGGGAAAATGATCAAGAGAATATATAGGCGTTAACAATTTTGTTGTAACTAGGGGCGGCTTACATACTGACATGGTAACATGGCTGGGTATGATATAATGATGATATTAGGGACTAATTGGAGCATCTTTAAGGGTTTAGGGCTTAGATGCATAAATTTGAAAAAAAACATATCTGAAAATATTCAGCTTGTTCAGAAGAAATTTTAGAGTTGTAAGATTGTCCAAAAATAAATCTAGCACAAAATCTCATTTAATGAATTCCCAATCTTAGAAAATGAACAAAACTTATACTGAGAAAAGGTACGTGTTTGTCGAAAGATAATTGCATGTCAGCCGAAAATCTCAACAATTTAAATAATGAAGCCTTGTTCTGAATGAATTTCCAATTGCAGGTATCAAACTACCCCGGCTTAGTACGGGACAGATGTTTGAGAGATATTTTCTTAGCCTCTAGTCCCTATAAAAAGGGTGTTTTTTTAATGATTATAATTCAATCAGAAATGAAATAAAATGTGTATTTATTCGAGTTAGACTTACGCAGGTTTAACTTCATAACGATAACTTGAAAACGCTAGCGAATTATTTCAGATGTGAAATAACTTCTTAAAAAGCAACCTGTAATTTGATTTTAGAACCTTTAAATTTAAAATGAAAATATTATTCATGCATTCAGAAAGTCTAAATTCGTTAAATTGAAGGGTACAAATTTTAATTAAAATTAAAATTATATTGAACATCTATTCAGCACCTGACTATGAATGATACTGGATTCTACTCCAAAGAGATGTAGATTTTTATAAATTAGAAAAAAGGGTGTATGCCATTGCGCACAACAAATTTTTGTGCGCAATGACCGCTCCCCAGAAAAAATGATATGAAAAGGCATGTAGGTGAATAATAAAGGAGGGACTAGTCTATTGAATGCAAGACAGGTACGTGATAAAGCTGATAAGTTTCTGTAGGTTTATAAAGAACTTCCGTCTATAGAAATCCAAGATAACATTTCCTGGAATGACTTTAAAACTGCCACTCTAGAGAACAAATGCTGGAATAAAGGATATTCGAAAAATACGATTTTCATCGAGACTTTGCAAAGTTACGAAAAATCATACACCTGCATTTCATTGCCTGAAACTATTAAATTTCAAAAACCCGTACGTGCAAATTATAATACTAGCGAGGATTTATCTGATTTTCAAGAATTAATAGCTTTTTTTTTAATTTTTTTCTCCTACAGTATTCACCCTCTGATAATAAAAATGCACTCGCCCCGCCTACTAATTCATTCCGCCTTTGCACTCGCATTTTACACGTCCAACTTTTATCTATTCCATTTTCGCAAGTGGCTATCTAATTTTGGAAAATTCAACATCAATATTTCAGATATCTCAGTGGAATTTCGATCTATTTTCGCGACTAGTTGAATATATCGATTTTCCTCGGAGAAAATTTTGAAAAATCGATTTTCGACTGATTCGCACCGATCAGAAAACCCAGGAAATGACCACAATTCGGCATGGCGAGCATGTGCAGCCCAGATCGGTAATTTGACTAATTTAAATTTTTGAACTATATCCAGCAAAGATATAAAAAAGAAACTTCTTCAACATTTTAAATTGAAAAGTTGAATAAAGGATGCTTTTCGAAAATGCAGTTTTTTACTTCATGTTCTAGAGGATGCAATTTATTTAAGAAAGTTTTAAAAATAAATTTATAAGATAGAAATTTCCAGAAAATGATCAAACTCTCGGACTCGAACGTGAAGTCACTAGTGATGGCGAAGAGCATCAAAGAGAACACGATGCGCATCAACTCCGTCAATTTCAGGTTATTATTTTAACATTAATTATTTTCGAGAAAAGTTGAAAATCTTCAATTCAGGTTTCATTTTTGTCGAATTAAAAAAGAACTTGTTTATTTAAAGTTGAAAGAACTTTGAAAGTTTTACAAAATTTTCGATTTTCAGCAACGACGGGATGCATATGATCACGTCGAGCGACGACGACTCGATTTTTCTTTTCGACATGCAATCCGGACAGAAGAAGAAAAATGTAAGCGAATCACTAATTATGTTAATTTTTGAAATTATCCTTCTATTTTTAATCGATTTTTGAAATTTCAGGTGAACAGTAAAAAGTACGGCGTCTCGTTGATCCGGTTCAGTCACAACATTTCGAATGCAGTCCACTGCTCGACAAAAGTTGACGGTACGATTTTTTTTTCTATTGTTTTTTTTTCAAAAATGACCATTTTCAGACACAATCCGATATCTGTCACTGCACGACAACAAATACCTTCGCTACTTTCCGGGGCATTCGAAGAAGTGAGTGGTTAAACGAGTTAATTACCTATTAATTGCCCAATTAAGAGTGGTCTGCCTGTGCATGTCGCCAGTTGACGATGTTTTCCTCTCGTCGTCGCTGGATAAAACCATCCGGCTTTGGGATTTGAGGTCGCAGAATTGTCAGGTAGTTTTTTGTTATATCCTGAAAAATATTTCCTCGCATTATTTCTGATGTAGGTGGATTTTTTTAGCTTTCTGCAGATTTTACGAGAAAACTGATGAAAATTGGCAAATTTTAGGGTCTGATGTCAGTGGGCGCTAAGCCGGTGGCCGCTTTCGACCCGGAAGGCCTGATTTTCGCCGCCGGCGTTACCAACAAAGAGATCAAATTGTATGATTTGAGATCGTTTGATAAGGTAAAATTATATTCTTTTCAAAGATAGAAAATTGCCATCTTTATAGTTATGGAGAATATATGTTTCAAAAAGATAGAACCGTATTTATCAGGATTTCTGCGGACTTTCTGTTTTCTTCAGACAATAAAGATAAATTATTCCAGAAAATTTTTAAAAATCGGTTAGTATTTTTACTGAATTCCAGGGCCCCTTCGCGACATTCAAAGTAGTCGACGACTATCCGCATTGCACGTGGTCGAGTCTGGTGTTCTCGCCCTGCGGCAAGACCATCATGATCAACACCAACGGGGAGTGCATCAAGTAAGAAATTAGATAGCCTGAAATCTCTATCGGATGCTTTTCTTTCTAATAAATGATAATTTCCAGACTGATTGACGCGTTCAACGGCAACCTGAAGTACAATTTGGTCGGCCACGAAAATGACGCCCATGAGGAGCTCGAAGCGTCCTTTACGCCAGGTAGATTCAGCATGTTTAATTTATGAGGGTAATAAATTTAGACCTCCAGAAAGTTCGCCACCATATTTTGATTTTTATAATTTCTTTCCTATCTTGCTCAGATTATGAACCTAAGGCTAAAAAGGAAAAAAATATTTCAGACGGTCAATTCGTGTTCGTCGGCTCGTCATCCGGTAAAATCTACGGCTATTCGGTCGAAACTGGTATGTCAAAATTGTAAAGATATGTTTAAAAATTTCATAAAATAGCTCTGAAAATTCGAATTTCAATAGATGAAAGTTTTTCAATTTAGAAAAAAGATGATCAAATATTTCAGGTGAGAAAGTCGCTGAGTACAACACTGACCACGAGCCGCACTTGCGAATTACTACCTGGAATCCCAAGTACTTCATGATGGCTGCAGCGTGCACCAAATTGGTGAGTTTAAAAATGGCTTTATAATTCTAACTTGTTCATTTAATAAAGAGTACCCAGGCCTTATCTGCAAAATAAGTAAACTTTGAAGCAGATTTTTTTTTGTATAAACTATTCCGATCTTAATTAGCGATTCTCGAAATTTAGTTGTAAATACAAGAATACTTTAGACTGATAGTTTTAAAATTTTAATTTTCAGAGCTTCTGGATACCGAACGAGAGCATCGAATAAATGAGTTGTACAGCTCAGTCTTAGAGCTGCATCTAAACCACGCTATTTTTCAATATCATCAAAGTTTGAAACCTCGTGGCTTTAATTTAGCCTTAATGAATGAACATATTATCCTAGCCACCAGGTTTTATTGAAATATTCTGTTATAATAATTCCCACTTGTGTATTTACTAACTCGATCTCGGCGTATTTCAAAATATCACCATTTTTCGGTTGAAACTGAAATTTCACCAAATTCTTCAAATTTAAGTCGAATATTACATCTGTACGAATCTATGCAATATTCCAGAAAAGCGATTTTAATCGAAATCACTCGTTAAGTTATGACTGTTTCGTTACTTTTTACCTATGCTAAAATAATAAACTCGAAAAATTTATTCATTTCGCTAAAAATCAAGTTTAACGACCATAAAACCGAGGTTTTTTCAGAATTTCAAAAATAAACTACCGGGACTAGACCAGATAATTTCGGAGTAAAATAATCAAAAGACGAAGTAGTTAAAAACCATCTACTTTCAGGCACAACAATTTGAGGTAACATTGGCCTATAAAGCAGACAAAAATGTGGTAAAATCCTCGTTAGAAAATATAACTTGCAATTAGCTCATAGAGAAATGGACAGGATCTAAGTAAGCTCCACTCACTCTCCTACGCTATTGCAAAGTTCAACCTCTTTCAGAAGTATGATAAAAATGATAAGTCATGAGATCACTTATAACAACAATAACAACAACAAAGATAGCAGTTCTCTATCAAGAGTGATAAATTCACCTGAAAATGATAGCTCCAAAGGCGCACAGAAAGGTGAACGTGGCCTTTGCAGCTAAAAAATCCGGTACAATGATAAAATCGCCTAATAACGAAAGACGTCAAGAAAATTTGGCGTCAAAAATGACCGATAAAAAAGAGCTTCGTTACTCGTTGAAACGTATCATTTCGTAAATAAACCAAAAATTGTTTGAAAGTCCACTTTCGTAGAAAATATGACGAGAATAATAATAAAAATAAGGGTTAACTTGTTAGAAAAGATATTTTCTCAAATCTCAAAGTCGGGTAAAATTTGAGATTTTTAGAAACATTTTAGAACTTACCTATTTGTTAAGTTAGATATGGGCTTAGGATTCCGCGGTTTTTCGGTTTTTCACCATCTGGACGAGCTCTTTGAAGCGGCGGATGCAGGCCTTTTTCGACTTCGTTCCGACGTCGTTCGCGATCTGAAAACAATAAATATCATTTTTCCTAAAGTATTGTTTTTTCAAAAGTACTGATCTTTCCATTTTTCTTTTTCCCATAAGAATGTTACATTTCATCATCTTTCCTTATCTAGCATCCTTAACATTTCGATGGTTATCAAAAGCCGCTGAAAAAATCATTAGATATCGAATTTCCAGTCACCAATAAACGTTTGCAATTTCTGCACCTCACATTTTGGTCTCTGGAATTTTTGCCACGCGAAAAAATGACGGATCAGGATAGAGTAAGTTGATTAGCTCTATCTAATCGTCTTAACTCCCCAAGTTAATTGCTCTAACTATGCAAATTACTCCCAATTTAGGCCGATATTCGGCGTTTGATCGGTAAATTGACCGGCTACGGTTTTTGTTCGTCAATGGGCTTAACGGATCTTTGGTGTTCAGATAAGTCCTTGGAAAAGAAGCTTGAACTTTTTGATCAGCTCCTCAGAGAACAAGAAAGTGAACCTATCGAAAATAGCAAAGAATACCGAAAATGGTGCTTTGAAATCGATAGGGAGCATGTGGGATTTTTAAAAACTATCTAGTTACCGTATTCTTTAACAAAAGACCCTCTTTTAATTGACACTGATAACTAAAGGGCCTAAGATCTCGAATAAAAAAGTATTTGATTTTCAGAAGCCATTTTTCATCGAGAAATAAAGTCCTAGACAGCAGGAAGAGCTTGATAAAATACTCGCGACTAAGCCTACTTTAGGTTTAACTTTTTAAAATAAAGTTTTAAAAATTCAATTTTAGAAGAATTTTTCAACTACGCTTTAAAAATAAACGATTTTATCGACGAAAAATCGTTTTTGGATTGGGCCGAGCAGGAATTACTGTAATTTCCCCAAATAACTTAAAAATCAAATTTTCTTTCAGAGATATTCCGAATTATTCGAATAATCAAGATACTTCAATAAAAACTAACAATATTTTTTGCCTTCTATCAAATTTTTGAATAAAAATTACTATCTCTTGATTAGCATAAAAATTTATTCCTTAAGATATTTTTTTTAAATGTATGCATAAATACTAACCTTGTCCCATCGGTCACTCAAACTAGCAGGGTATTGCTTGAGGGCCGTTTCGAAGACCTTCTGCTCCTGAGCGCTCCAAATCTCATCATCCGTAACCACGCCATCGGCCAACTTATTCTGCGTCGTCTCAGGCAACTTGACGCTCATCGATTGGACCGCTTTCACCTGAATTATTTTAATTTTTACTTATTTTCATAATTTTAGGTTTTTTGTCAATTTTCTATTTTGGAAAGGAGTGTTTATTTTTATTTTTTCCATAGAAGGAAAACAACCGATCGAACACTAAAATGCTTATTTCATTCAAGATTTCTTGAAACCTATCAAAATCGTAAAATTTGAACGAAAAGACATCTACATAATTAAACTAAAAATTAATTTAGAATTATCTCTAGTCAATTAGTCACTTAATTACCCCCAATTATCTCGCGTTAATTACCTGCTTGATGACTTGTTTGGCGTTTTTCTCCGGTCCGGACTTGTTTTTCCGGTGCTCATTGATGTAGGCCGCAATTAGAGTCCATCTTTCCGAAGTGCCGCTTGGATACGTGTTGGAGGCCTTTAATTACGAGTTAATTAGCTTAATTATCCCGATTTAGCTATTTTAATTATCGGGTCAACTATCAAGAATTTATACTTATGCTCACATTGCAACTTTTGTTTTCAAACATTCGATATGCTTCAAAGCTAGTTGAAGTATTCAAAAGAAAGATAGCAAATCCATTCTAAGATATTGCCGCTAGCTTCCAAAAACTCATAAAATCAGCCTAGATTTTTAAAATCACGTGCCTCTATCAGTAATTATCACATCTTCGAAAAAATTTAACAATTCAAATCCCTTACTTTGATGAGCAATTGCAGCTCTTCGCTGGTCCAATTGCCCACATTCACGTTCTTCTCGTCGTTCTCTTTATCTTTGTCCGCCTTTTTCGCTTCGACCTCTTGCATTTTGGCGTTTTTCAAGTCCTCCTGAACATTTAAGAAATTTTTTTAAAAGTAAGGCTGAGTATTTCTTTCAAAAAATCGTAAAGATAAGAAAATATGGGAATAGCATTTTAGAGAAAGTGTTCACGACTAAAAATACATTTTTTTAAACCACCTCAAATTGCCCAATGGTCTGTTTGATGTCTCCACCAACACTCAAATTTTCAATTTTCTCGCAGAGCTCAGAAAGTTGATCGACAGACGTGGAGAGGCACAGCTGGAAAATTCGAAGTTTAATTTTTTAATAAACCGCTACTTTTCTAAAAAATTTGTTGTTATTTTTGATAGAAAATAATTCTTGATTTATAATTTAACCTCAAAAATCGCAATTCTAAGTAAATATTTTTAAAACTTATTTTATCGTTATTTTTTCAAAAACACGGAGTTTCGAAATAATTCAAGCAAGATAAAATATTTCGGTAAGTATTTCTTGAAAGCTATCTTAAGTTTTGTCTATATTAAGTTCAATTACAAAATAATTCGAGAAAGATAAATTATCTCGATGTAAATTTATTTTTAAAGAAACTAAAATTGCAAAAAATAATAGCAATTTATTATTACCCTCTCAACCCTCTCCATTTCTTCCAGCTTTTCTTTCGGATCCTCGGTCCAGAAACTGGCAGTTTCAGCCAATTTCTTAAATCGTTTCCGCTGAGCGGCCATCGCTTTTTTCGCCGCGTCTTTCTCCTTCTTCAGTTTTTCCTGGAATACTTGTTTTATTCTAATGCTTTCTTCGATATTTTCAATAAATATCGCTATGACATCGAAAAAATATTCGTTGATGTCTCCTCAGTTTTTCTTGAAACATACATTGTAGTCAATGAATACGATCGATCAAGATCATTTTTACCACAAGTTCTTTTAAAAATTGCGAAACATACTTTTCTCAAGGGAAGATATAAAAATTAACGAACTTTCATGAAACTCATAAAATTTTCGGGGAAAAATAATAAGGAAAATCCCACTTTTTGTTCTCTCTCCAATTGTTCGGCCTCTTCAATTTTTCTCCGTTCCGCTTCTTCGGCTTCTTTTCGGAGTCTTTCTTCTTCTTCCTGGAAAAAATATTTTAATCGTTTTTTGAAAACTCACTTATTTATTTTATTTTTTAGATTTCTGCTAATTTTTTCAAGTTTAAAAAAATCGCACCTGCTTAGCCAATTTTGCCTTCTTTTTTTCCTCTTTGACCCGCTCCTTTTCATTCTGGTCGTTCTTTTTGAATTGAGCAATTCTAGGATCCTTCGCATAGGCCAGATCGACAAGTTTTCTGAAAAAATTTAAAAATAAAGTAAATTTTAAAAGTACAAACTATTAAAAGTAAAACAAAAGTCGTCCAAAACCATCTTTTTTTTAAAATAAAGTTCGCTTACTTTATTGCAAAAATAATTCTAAAATAAAAATCTTAAAAAATACCTGATCCGCCTAGTTTCTTCTTTCTTTCTCCTCTCACGTTCAGCCCGATTGATCTTCTCCATTTCCCTCCGTTCGTAGCGATCCTCAGCACTCTCCTTCGCTTCCTCGTCAAGATAGGAGAATTCGCGCCACGACTTGAAGTCGAACCTGAAAATTGGAATTTATAAGAAAAAATTAGTTTCAGGATTTCTTGAAATCATAGACGAAACTGATGATTGATTCATGTTGCACTTTATCATTTCAATTAGAAACCCGTGAATTCACATTCGGTAGGTTTCATAAAATCACTTTATGAATGTATAGAAAACGAACCAGATTTGATTTGAGAAATGTTAAAAAAACTATGATAACAGATTGTATAAGTTTCAAAGCTATTTGAAATTCATTTCGAATATATAAAAATTAATCCTCGTAGATTCATTTTGTCCATTTAAAAAAAGAAACTTGAAACCTAGTTATATAATTTTCACGGCTACCTGAAAACCTGGCAACATTTATACGTTAATTTTGCGGAAGTGTTTAAAAACAAAAATCATGTTTTTTTTTTAAATCTCACCAGAAGTTGTAGAACGCTTCGACCTCTTTTCTGGACGAGTCTGGAGTTCCCAGGAGAGGCACGGATTTTGGAATTGACCTGAAAATGACAAAAATTTGAAAAAGAAAATAAATAAATAATATTATCTTATTTTTTTAAAAACTAAAATTTTAGAATTGTTCTCAGCATAAAAGGTTTTTAGAAATCCTTTAAAATAAAAGAATTTTACCATCTCGAATTCCGCTCGAAAATGGGTGGAAAAGTCTGGAAGAAATTCTCCTTAGTGACGGACTTGTCCGTAGGAATTTCGTCGTCGAATTTGTTGTCGACCGAATCGTACGCCAGCCGCTTTTGCTCGTTCGTGCCCAACTGCTCGTAGGCCTGGAATACTATTTTATAAATTTTTGTCTTCAAGTACCGGATTTTATAATTCTTCCAAGCCAGAACTTTTCATGAAGAATGGTGTATTTTTGTTCGAGAAACAACATTTGAGCACATTTTTTTCAAGGAAATATTTTGAAAGTTTCTTCTTATAATTTTCTCATATTAAAATTTTCCACGGAGAATAGGGTATTTCTGTTAGCTAGAGGAAACAATATTTGAGAAATCAAAAAATATATTTTTAAGCCAAATTCGAAAAGCCGACCTTGGTGATACAAGTGAAGTACTCTTCGGATTCGACGGGGATGCCTCGATGTTTCTTCTTGTCCGGGTGGTGTTTCAGCACTTTGGCGCGGTCTGAAAAATCTCATTTTTGATGTATATTTCAACGATTCTCTGAGGTGAATTTTAGATTTCAAAAGCATTAGACGGCATTTCTGATTCCACGCTAAAAAGACTTACAACAATAACGAATTTCCTCCATAGTGGCCATGTATCGCAACTTCGAGAGGCCGAGCACCTTATAGTGATCCTGAAAAATCGTTTTTCAGCTAATTTTTCTTCAAAAATAAGGTTTTTAAGGACATCTAAAAATACCTGATTTTTAAAGTCACTCGGATTCAGGCGGAACAGGAACTTTTCGTATTTCTCGTCGTCCTTGTCAAAGAGGTCATAGCGAAGTTCCTGAAAAATAGATTTCAGGAATGAGTTAATAAAATTAAGGCAGAGTTCTGTCAATGGCTTCACATATAGTAGTTGGATAAAAATGAAAAGTTTCTGGGGCAATCAAATGCTTCGGGAAAATGATATATGATATAATAGTATTTCTCTAGCGGTGACTTCTTGCGTTGAACCTTAGCATATAAATTCATTTTGGCAAACAAGAGAGTTTCATGAAAATGATAAACAAACATAGCTTCTCTGGTAGTGTGTAAGGACGAAAATGTAGAATTTTAACAAGTAATAGAATCTCGATTTAAAAAATGTTTAAAATACCGACTTTATCAGCGAAATCTCCCATGTCCGAAGGAATCGAGCTGCCGTTTTTCACGAGGCTGCCCCCTTTGAAAACCGGCAGCGTGCATCGACCCAAGGCCAGAAGGTCCCTAAAATTATTCTATCATTTAAAAAAATGAAACGATAGCATTTAAAAAATAATTCGAAAATCTCGAACATTTTCTTCTTCAAGAATTAAAAAAAAACTTCAGCCCGGATATTTTCTAGAAAAGTTTACTAATTCGAGACAATTTCAGAAACTTTTTTACCTGATCCGATTCGATTCATAGGACAAGCCGGCAGGTTCCGGATTTTTGCGAACTTCTAAAGCGAATCCGAAAATCGCCACGGCCAGAGGGTCCACTACCGACATCATCATCGCTTCTGGAACAGGAAATTAGAAAATCCGTAAGGGTCGAAAAAGGTGAAAATCTTCAAAAGAAAAACGAAGTTTTGGGATTTTCAAGCTACGCGAATAACAAAAAAAGACAGTGTAAAAAGAGGACAAAGTGGGAAAGACAAATGGGAGGGTGACGAAAAATCGCGAAATTTTTAATTTCTTTTAGGATTTTTGTTAGAAAAAAAATTATTTTATTCGGGATCATCCGGAGATGAAATTGTTAGAGACCCACTCTATTCGATTCATTCTTTCTCTAATCTCTCATCTTTCTCCCCACCCTCTCTCGTTTTCCTGCCAGTGCCGCCTAACGACTATTCATTCCGTCTACATCTTCTCTCTTTATTTATAGTTTTCTCTCTTCAACCACTGACTACTGGTCATTTAGTCATCCCTGCTTTCTCGGCCGGTGAGTCTCATCTCCCGTCTCCGTCTTGGATGGTCGGTCCTAATTTCCGTCTACCAATTCTTCTAAATTGCCTATTTTCCTTGTTGGGCTAGACAATAAATCATTGCCAAGAACTTGTGGCTGACGACACACCACTCGGCAAGCACCATAGTTTTATTCGGGATCATCCGGGAATGAAATTTTGGGAGAAATTTCTTCCAGCTTTTCATTATTTTCTCCAAAATCTTTCATCTTTTCCAGCATTTTGGCTCTTTCCAAAATCGATCTCTTTCGAGTATTTCATTTTTGATCTCTTTTCTTCGAAATTTAAAAATTGAGCTCTTTTTATCTTCTCAAAATTGCCCCCTTGTCCTCTTGGTTCACTTTTTCGCATTTTTCCTATTCGCACGTGTATTTTTTCACCCTCTTCGTTTTCCCAGCTATTTCGGTTTCGTTTCTTTATTTTCTCCTCTCCTTTTCTACTGCTATTTTTTTATTTCTCTCCTACTTTCTGTAATATTTCTCCCATTTCTTTCTTTATCTCCCCTCCCCTCTTGCTATTTTCTTTTCTTTCACTCTCTTAAGTTTGCCTGCTATTTCTCGGGCTGTCGCCTAGTTTCTCGTTTTCACCATGCCCAGAGCCGCCCGTTGTGTTGCCCATTTCATAGTGGCAAAAGAGCGAATCTTCAAATTCGAAATTTCTTGATCACTTTTTGAAAATTGGAACGTTCCAATTTGTTTTATTCAAAGTTCGAATTTCATTTCTTAACTTGGTCCTCGCAAGAAAGGTGCAGTTTTTGAATTTTCAAACTTTCCCTTCCCTTTTTCTGAGAAAATGCACGATTTCTCGACTTGCTTTTTCCAAAATTTGTAATTTCTCTTTCCTCCAATTTTTCGCTGATATCATCTTTATTTTCTCTCGATTTGTGCCTCTAATCGTTAAACTTTCTTGCAATTTCTATTAAAAAAATACCGACCGTCGATTTTTCAAAAATTTACTTACTTCAGCCATGTTGTCGACATTGGCTCGTACGTCGGGTCGTCTGGTGGCGCGTCGCGGCTACAGCTCTGCGACACTCGATGCGCACTCTCAGGCTAGCAGTTTTTTTTTAATGACCCTTTGAAAAATGCACTACTTTAGACAAATTTTGTAAACTGCACCCCAAAAATTTTTTCTAAAAAGAATACCAATTTTTCAGGTCGTCGATGACCAAAAGCCCATGGACGAGCAGATCAATCCGTCCTTCTTCAAGGTTCGGAGAAGTTTGTTAAATATTCGAAATTTTCATTGAAAATCAAAGGAATCACCTCAATTTTCTGCAGAAATCCTACAAGAAGATATTTTATAAATTCAAAAAAAATTCAAATCGACATTTTTCCAGATGGTTGGCTACTACTATGACAAGGGCGCAACGGCGATCGAGTCGAAGCTGGTCGAGGAGCTCAAGTCGAACGCAATGAGTACCAAGGACAAGAAGAACTTCGTTCAGGGCATCCTCAAGTCCATCAAGCCCGTCAATAAGGTCAGTCGATTTCTAGGGACTTTTTTGAATTTAATGAAAAAATACGAGCAGCTACATCAAGCTGGTAATAATGTCTTTTCCCTAATTTTTTTTCTAAAATGTTCTGAATTATTTTATGCCATTTTCGAACTAGGAATTTGCTCAATTTTTCTCATTTGAAGAAAATGAATAGGCTTAAAAAATTGACAATTTCAGTTGATTTTTCTTCATAGGGTTTAACCGGAACTTCAGTGGAGATATTTTGATGAAAATGCAACATCTTCAAACCCCTTGATCTTTCTATACTTCATTCATTCCCTTTTTAGTCGCTCCATTTTTCTGCAAGAAATGCAATTTTATGACTTCTTATGAAAACAAACTTTGTTTATCGCCGTTCTCCGCCAAAAGACGGCTTATTTACTCGGAAATCCACGATTATTTTGCATCTATCCGTGAAATGGGTGATAAATTATTTACACTTGCGGGGCAAAGTGTCTTCAGAAAAAGGAAATCCTCCTCAAAATAGGATTTGTAGTCGAATCTCATGTTTCATATCCAAAATTCATCTAATGTTGAAGAATAGGAGTTAGAATGGGTGGGCTATAATTTTTACTAATCCTAAAATTTTTATACCTAGCTTTTTTCTTTTTGCATTCGAAAAATTTTAGACTCTATCCCCTTTGTTAGGTGCAGTCTGAGAATTTTCGGTTTCAACGATAAAATTTTGGCGATAGAGAAAGGCAATAATTTGCGGGGGCCTGTCGCAGACAAAAATTCCCATTTTCTCGATAAATTTTATGATCTTTTCTTACTCTGCGTCTTTCTTTAGTCGATGGTTAAGGATATGACTCTGACCAATTTAGGGGTCTTCCCATCTTTGCATTGGTGGAGTGATCTTATCACTGATTTGTTGCTAGGTTCGCAATTATACCAGACGGTTTTAGACGTCTATGCTTTAACGTGTGTGATTAGAGAAAAGGGTGATAAGAGAGGAAAAGAAAAGATGATAACATTTTTCTTTGTTTGATTGGGACATTTCTGACCTTTTGATCGGCGTGATATTGCACTTGAAAATCAATCAAGCTGAGAAATTACACCAGCCGTTTCCCCGACGGCTATTCTACAATACGTGGCGAGAGATGCACGTTGCTGATGTGTAAACCATGAGACTTTTTGATGGGAGAAAAATTTTGAGCAGAAACTAGCGAGATGGGGAAAAGCAAAAGTTTTGTGTAAATTGCACCAAAAAGTTAGATTTATCATGATCAGAAAACCATGCGAACTTGATATAAACTATGATGCAGGTTTTGGAGAAATAGTATTGGAAAAGAGAAAAAGAAAGATAGAAGATTTGTGTAACTAAGCATAAGCTCGTGCCCCCATAACTGAGGGGCATGTGGATTTTTTTCGGGAGAGAAAGCGTGAAAAAGTTTTCTCTCTTTACTCGTGTTACGTCTGATTTTTTGGGTTCTTTCTTCTCTTTTCACTTCCTCACTTTCTAGTACTATTTCTTGTTCTTTGTTTTCCGTCTCTCTATTTGAAAGTGTCTCTAACTTTCTTCCTTTGATCCTTCAAACTCTTGTAGTCTCTAGTTGATTCTGACTGCGTAAGCATGATGCAATTCGATAGTAAAACGGAAGATGACAATTTTTTAAATCAAGTAAATCTTGGCGAAGAAAACTTAACTAATAATGTGTTGCAATTAAACAAGAATGAAAGAAGTTAGAATATTGTTTTCAGGTGCTGTACATCACGTTCCCGATTCGCCGCGACAACGGCGAGTTCGAGGTGATTGAGGCATGGCGCGCGCAGCACTCGGAGCACCGCACCCCGACTAAGGGAGGTATCCGATACTCGATGGACGTCTGCGAGGATGAGGTGGGAATGCTTTTTCCGAGATTCAGGGAATTTAAGGAGGTTTTTCTGAAGATCTAGGAGCTTTTATGGAATCACATTTGTACTAGACTTTGGATGGAATTATTTTTGATATAAATTTTAGTCAGTATTACCTATGATTGATCTAATACTTTATACTTTTTCTTCAATATTCTTTACCATTTTCTGAAACATATGAAACAAAATTTCGGTTCAAATATTAGCTCGAATATTAGTTTCTGGAAATTATTATAAATTTGACGATATAAGTATGTGTACGCTCGACCCAATGCATTTTAAATTTGTTCTTTCATGACTCCTGAAACGTGAAACAATTTTGAAATTTGAATTGAAAGGGGGTGTTTCTGAAAATTCAATCGATTTAAAAAAAATAAGAATTGGGAATTTTGCAGGTGAAAGCCTTGTCGGCGCTGATGACGTACAAGTGCGCTGTGGTGGATGTGCCGTTTGGAGGTGCAAAAGGAGGCGTGAAGATCGATCCGAAGAAGTACACGGACTACGAGATCGAGAAGATCACCAGACGAATCGCCATCGAGTTCGCCAAGAAGGTTGGCAATTTTTGCTATTTTTTTAGAACTGCCTATTCGAAAGTCGTCATTAGTGACTATTGAAAAGCTGATTTTAAATATTCTGAAACATAGGTGAAAAATTGGATTTGGCAACGTTTTGGTAAAAAGACCAGTGAATTTGAAGCGTATGCGAAAATATGTCAGAGTTGAACAGAAGGATTCGAGATTTTTTACTCCGAAATTTCACGTTTAACGTAAGTTTTCCGCCTTTTGAATTCAAAAATCTCCCCCGCCCAAATTCAATCAAATAATCGAAAAGTCTTCACTCGCAATGTGACTTCGGAAACGAGTTTTTATCGCAAAAGAGAAAAATGAAAATGATGAAAATCTCATGCAATATTTTGCCGAATTGCACGAATGCGGAAAAGAGATACGCAAAGATAGCGAACAATGATGTTGTTTTGGTTGTTTTGAGAAAGAGGATTGATTTTTGCTGTCAAAATTTTAGAAACTGAAAAAATAACAATGAAAATATCAGTCAGAAAAGATTTAAAAAAAAAGAGTAAAATTTAGAAAAAAAAATGCTATTTAAGATTTGAAATGATCTAAAATTAAAATAATAATAATAATAATTTATTTAATCTACCTCAAGTTTTAGCATTATTTCAATTTCAGGGCTTCCTCGGACCTGGCGTGGATGTGCCCGCTCCCGATATGGGAACTGGCGAACGCGAGATGGGCTGGATTGCCGACACTTATGCTCAAACCATCGGGCATTTGGATAGGGTTAGATAAAAATTTTCTCCTTTTTTAATTTAACTTTTTCTGCTTCAACTATTTTTTTAAATCTATTTTTCGAAAGTTTAGTTTTTTGAAATGTTGACAAACATTTTCATCTCATTTTGGAAAATGACACGGTTTTTGATTGGTAAAAACTACATCCAGCATGACGCCATCGGGATATCAATTCGAAAAATTTATTTTAAAAAATCTGAAAAAATACAATTAAACAAAGGGTAAACAATTCAGGACGCCTCTGCATGCATCACTGGCAAGCCGATCGTAGCCGGAGGTATCCACGGCCGAGTATCGGCCACTGGAAGGGGTGTCTGGAAGGGACTTGAGGTCTTCTGTAACGACGAGGATTACATGAGCAAGGTTAGGGGAGGATTGTTGAAAATATGCTAATTTTTATGGCGTCGAGTTTTTTTTTAAAAATGTTTTGATAGCACTTTTCAAAGTCAATGTTTTTATTAAATGGAAAAAGAAGTATTTGTTAATTTTTTAACTTGCAAAAATGATCTTCTCCCCATGATTCTTTCATTTTGTTTAAAAATCGATCAAATCTATTGAATTCCCTGAAAAGATGGAATCATTTCCTTCCTATTGACATGTTTCAATTGTGAACATTTTCTTTTGTTGAAAGGAGTCGCTTATCGCTACACAAGGTCGAAACAAATTCAGGAAATATGAATGCAATTTGAAACAAATTTTTAAAAAATAAGTAAATAAAATGAGAAAAACTTTCAGATCGGACTTACCACTGGCTTGGCCGGCAAGCGCGTCATCATCCAGGGCTTCGGTAACGTCGGCCTCCACACAATGCGTTACTTGCATCGGTAAGCCAGAAATATAAATTATATGTTTCAAAAACTCGTAAACAATTATGAATATTTAAAAAAAGGTTCTTTGAATCTGAGATCTAGCTTCACAAAATTTGATTTGTTTCTAATATAAAATCTGAAAACAGTTTTAATAGAACTAAAAAAATGCGATTGGTATCTAAATTTTTCTAATTTAAAAATTTTCCTGGTTTTGTATCATTTCTCTTCTTTATGAACACGAACTTTGAAGCATTTTAATCAAACTCGAAATATTTCAGTTATTTTTTTAATTATTGTTTTTTTCAGCGCTGGCGCTAAATGCATCGGCATTCAGGAGTACAACTGCGCCGTGTTCAACCCAGACGGCATTCACCCCAAGGAACTCGAGGACTGGAAGGATGAGCATGGCACTATCAGAGTAAGTAAATCGATATTTGATTTTTCTCAAGAGCAACTATAAACTATCTACAAGCCACCAGTACTGTGTTCTACTATTTCTGAAACATATCTTAAGACAATGAAAATCCAAAAAGTATTGTTTTTGAAAATAAGTGATTTTTCCAGGGCTTCCCTAAAGCCAAAGACTTCGAGCCGTTCACGGACCTGATGTACGAGGACTGTGAGATCTTTGTGCCCGCTGCTTGCGAGAAGTCCATCCACAAGGCCAACGCCTCCAAGATCAAGGCTAAGGTTGGTTGAATTATTTCTAAAAATTAGTTTCAAGCAGCTTTTAGGCCTAAAATGATTGTTTCAAGGAATATTTATAAGAGTTGGAATTCCATGCAATTTTGAGCATGAAATTCATGTTTCGACGATAATCGATTCAAATCAAGTAGTGCGATACCTGATTTCAGTCGCATATTTCAACATGCAAAATAAAACTTGCGAAAATACGATATGAAAAGTAGCTTAGATGCGTTTCAAAGAATGTCTTTTAGAATAGTTTTCTAAAGCAAGTTATTTCGTGGTATTCCACATAGAAATAGAATATATGAAAGTAGCATAGATGTTTCAAAGCTGTTGACGAAATTGAGCTTGCACCATGACATTTTATGCGGTCTTCTTATAAATGTCGATTTAAAGAAATTTAAAATTACCATCTCAGATCATCGCCGAAGCCGCTAACGGACCGACCACTCCGGCCGCTGAGAAGATCCTGCTCCAGGTAACATTGATCTTTTTCAGAAAAGATCTTTTCTGGAAAAACGTGATCCATTTTCCAAATTTGCAGAAGGGCGATGTCCTGATCATCCCGGACATGTTCATCAATTCGGGTGGTGTGACTGTCTCCTACTTCGAATGGCTCAAGAACCTCAACCACGTCTCGTACGGCCGTCTCACATTCAAATACGACAAGGACTCCAATAACATGCTCCTTCGGTCCGTCCAGGACTCGATCGAGAAGGCCACCGGCAAGAGCACCCCGATCATGCCCAATGAGGCTTTCGCCGCCAAGATCGCTGGTGCTTCGGAGAAGGTAACTATTTTTTTATAACATTTAAAATTTCCTAAATGGATTTCAAAGAATTTGAAATGAATTTGAATTACCCTAAGTAACTCCATTTAATTATACTAATTTCAGGATATTGTGCACTCCGGCTTGGAGTACACGATGCAGCGCTCTGGCGAGCAGATCATCCGCACCGCGCACAAGTATAATCTGGGTCTCGATATCCGAACTGCCGCGTACGCCAACTCTATCGAGAAGGTACGGTAGATTAGAATTGGGGCAGATTTAACGCGCAGTGAAGGGAAATGTGCTCCATCGAGTTTTTCAATCATCGTTTATACCCAAGAACCAAAAATCGAACTGAAACTAGATATGCATTTGTTATGTCTTTTGAAACTTACGAAAAAATTATTTTGAAATTTAGTGGAATAGCACTTCACTTTTTGCACCAACTTTCTTTCTAATTTTAAATTTTCAGGTGTACAATACCTACAAGACGGCTGGGTTCACGTTCACCTAATTCGGAAATCCAAGAAAGGAAAGAAAAGAGATCAGAATTTTCCCAAAGAAGATCAAAATCTCTTTTTAAAATCGGTTTTATTTTTATTGCTCTCACAGCACAAAAATATCGAGCGTCTTTTCCCGGTTTCGCTAGTAGTGTTTTACCAAATAAACGTTTTCCATGAGAAATTCTAATTTTTCAATTTTTTAGAAATTTTTTTTCAAGGAAAATGCGAGTTTTGGCGTCAGTTTGTCCGTTTGTTCAAGTTAAAGTACGGTTTTTAATTTTTAAGATAAAAATAAAACAATTATTTTATCGAAAATCAACAAAATCTGTTCAACAAGTCAACAATCAACAAGGACTTCGAGCAAAAACGGAATGACTAAAAATTCTCAATTTTCGAAAAAATGAAAATTTTAGAAGTATGGACTAAGAAATTCTCAGATTTTTCTAGAAATTGAATATTCTAAAAATTCAGAAATCCTAGTCAATTTTGTACCCCATATAATCGGCCGCATCTTTCACCCAATTCGGTATTTCTTCGTTGCAATAGTAGTCCTTTAGAAATTGCCTCAGGAAATCTTCGACCTTGTCTTCGTCTATCGCTTTTCGGAGATTACGCATCAGATTGAGCTGAAATTATCGATTTTTGCCGAAACTGTTGTTTTTAACAAAGATGATCGATTTTCTGACCTGATGATGCAAATTGTGAATGGAGACCAAGTGGCAGCCGACGGTTTCCTGAAATTTTTCAAAAATTTCAAAAAAAGTTGTTGGATAAGTTTCAAGTTTCTCATAATTCCAATGGAAAAAACCCTTTCCATAGATTTGTTGTTACTTCGTCCTTGTCTTACGAAAAAATCAAGGAATATCAGATTTTATTGAATTTCTTGAATTTAGATTTGAAATATAAGAAAAATGCCAACCTTGGACATGACCATATTGATGTAAGCCCTGGAGTAGTTTTTGCAGGTTTGGCACTCGCAGCCCTCCTCGATCGGGGTGAAATCGGTCTTGAAGCGCTTATTTTCCAGCTTCAAATAACCTCCCTTCTTTACCATGGCTATTCCAAACCTGAAAATCAAAAATTTATTCTGTAAGTTTCAAACCTTTTCTAAATAAAGATGCATTTGCGGTGATGCGCTAACAAATTGTCTTACGATCGTAGAAAAATAAAGCAATTAAATTCAGTCTGATGGGTAATAACTAAGGATAATTAGCTAATTAAATAAACTAATTACCTTCCAACTCTAGTGGGGTGGACGCAGTCAAACATGTCGGCACCAAGGAGAGAGCAGATAACGAGATCAATCTGAAAATTTAAAACTATGTATGGTAATTCCGAAAATTAGCGTTAGAAGGACAGCTTTTGTGGACTATTGAAAAAAATTATTTTAAGAATTCGCGATATTCAATTTATCGATGACTATTTCATGGAGCAATGCTCTAGTTTTTCAAACAATCAATAAACCAATAATTTCCCACCTGGAACCCGACGCCCATCACGTATCTCGGAAGATCTGGAGCGATTTCGTTCAACCGCTTGCAGCACTCGGCGACCACGCGCCAGAACGAATTCTTGTCCTCGCCCCCAGAAAGGCCTCCAATAGCTATTCCGACCTGGAAAATTAGAAACTTTCATTTTTAAAGAATGATAAGCTTCAAGATAGTTAGTTATCGAACTGGAATCCATTAATTTTTCAAAAAATCTAAAAAAGTCACTTTTGCTCGTGTGGCCATTTCACGAACGCAAAACCCTCTTTGATCCAAGTCGAGACCACCTTGGATGATTGGGAACAGGGCCTGGTCCTTCCGCTCATGCGCATCGACGCAGCGGTCGAGCCATCTGAAAGTATATTCCCTTTTAATTTTAATTTTATCCAAACTCTTTCCACACAAATCAAATAGCTAGACTATACAGACATAGATGAGTTTGGTGAAACTTATAAAAAGTGACCTCGGAATATTTAGATGATTCAGCAAGATTATTTCTTCATCTGGTTTTCAATGCTAGGACAAGCCCAATGAATTGATCAAGAAAAACGAGAAGAGAGAAGTGCATCTGATTCTTGAAGCATATTATTTGAAATTGATCCCAAAAGGCAAAATATGAGAGAATTTCTTTCCAGTCTTTTAACAAGATATGAAATTCTATTATCAAGTTACTTTCGGGTTAAATGATAAATCGGATGTTTTAAACATATTAAAAGTTGTTTTCTAAAGAATCTAAAAATAGAAGAAATACCGTATGCTCCTCTCCATGGCTTCTTTAACGATGTCGCCCGTCGTCAAAACGTGAATCACATGGTCCAACTGCATGATTATATCGGCACCAAGGCACTGAAATTCAAAAAATTGTTTAAATCTCGAATTCTATATTTTCAATTTTATCCTCTTTCAGAAATACCGATATTTTGATGGGAACTCATACGATTTCGAAAACAAATTTTAGAAGAATAATAAATCGAATAAAAATGCGAACCTCCTGAATTTCGATGCTTTTCTCTGGAGGTAAAGCCATCATTTCCCCTGTGTGAGGGCTCTGGAAATTCACCCCATTTTCATCGACGGTCATCAATTTGCTGAGCGAGACCTGGAAGATTTGATTAAATCAAAGTAATTAAATATTTCAGTGTAGAGCAAGTGATTAACATTGAAATTCTATATTTGTTTTATCAAAATTTGTAATTTTGTGAAGTATGAAGTCAATTTCGAGCAAAATTAGTTCGAGGTTTTCAAAAAAAAAACTGTCAGCTTTAAAGCTTATCTTCCTTCGATAAAAATTTTAAAAATACCATTTGAAACCCTCCCGAATCGGTGAGAATCGCTCTGTCCCAGTTCATCATCTTGTGGATTCCACCGGCCTATAATTAAATTCATTTTTTAATTTGAGGCTCCCTTTCTCTAGGTTCAATATACTCTTCTTCTGGGCATTTTAACTCCAGAGTGCAATCTAATCCTATGGGTGAATAGTTCATAACTCGGGTACCTGTTTGACCAATTCAGGGCCTGGTCGATGACCCAAGTGATACGTGTTGCAAAGCAGGATCTCACAGCCCATCTCTTTCAGTTGTTCGGGTAGAATTCCCTTAAAATTTTAACATCTCATTTTTATAACCCCTTGTAGTTCCGACCCTTTTTTTGAGAAATAGTAGAGGAAAGAAAAAAAGAGGGTGAGAATTACAGCGAGCCCATTTCTATCACCAACTTTTTATTTTTTATTTTTAGAGAAGTATTCAAGTTTTTCTTTCTATTTTATTGATCACTTCAAAATGTTCATTTTTTCAAATTTTCTTTCAAGGAAGTTCTCAAACTTTTCAAGTAAAATTGGAACTTGGAAAAAAATCTGACCTTCATAGTTCCCTGAGTTCCGACGGGCATGAAAACGGGCGTGTTGACGGCTCCATGGGCCAAATGGAGCAGACCGTGGCGGGCCAGGCCCGATTTGGCAAGAATGTCGAATTTCATCTCAATCGGATCGGATTTATGTTGGAGACCATTATCGCTCATTACTCTGAAATTTGGCTACTTCTTTGCAAAATATAATTTGCTGAAGGAAAAATCTGCAAGTTTTGCAGTTAAGAGTTAGCGAAAATTATTTCCTACTTTTTCGAATTTAAGAAATCACAAAAACGATATTTTTCAAGCAACTAATGGTAAAATCAACCAATAAAATGAACAAATGAAGAAAGTTTTAAAATCGAGCTTTATTCAATAAAACTACCACCTACGGTCAATAATTATTCGACTTATGCAAAAGATAACATACAAATTATCTCAGTTTTGCTGAAAAGAGCGAATAGAATACCATTATTTTCAAGACTCTGAACAGGAATTTTGCAAAAAAAAATCATGACAAGTCATTTTGGATGAAAAATAGGAATTTTCTACTATTTACAGCGGGATAAAATTGATCAAATATTATTGAAACTTTTCTCACGAATGGCACGAAAATAGTGGGTAGAAAGTTGAAATTCTGGGTTCAAAAGTTTCGAAATATCTTTCAAGGGAAGTATTTTGGATCCAGAATTTCATAAAATATACAATTTTGTCATAGATTTTTACTACCTGCCTAGAAAATTTTACGAGATAAAAGAAGAGGAAAAGTCTGGAATACAGCATTTGAAGCGAACTATGCATCTAAAATTTTCGAAATTTCTATTTTTTATTTTTTTTTATTTTTGAAAAATGAGCGAAATTTCGACTATTTTTTAATTTTTCGACTTGAAACATTTTTAATTTGACTATGAATAGGTAGTGAAATTTCAGGAAAACCAGAATAAAAGCAGATCCTTTTCATTTAGGTTTCTGCGAAAATTCATTTAAAAAATAAATAAAAAGAAGTCGTAAATTTTAAAAATTCGTATCAATTTACGCAGAAACCTACCCTTATTGCCATTTTTCCTTTTCTTCAAATCTTCAAGTTCTGATTATTATTGGGCCGTCTCGGCAGGCTGAAATAAAAATTTTATGGTCCCTTTATTTTCCCAAATCAGACTCAATTATCAAACGTTATGTAAAACTAGTCAGCTTTAGAAAACTTTTAAACACATTTGAAATCTACGACATTTTCAACATGCTTTCATAATAAATAAATCGGTAATTTTGTCCAACCAAAACTAAGTTAAAATCCAAAATCATTTAAACCTATTAAAATTAAGAGAAAATTTGAAACATTTTCAGAGTATTTTCATCAAATATAGGCTAGAAAATTAAAATTTTATTTTTTTTTTAAATGAAAAAATACCGTCGGAATAAGCTTCCCCTTGGGGTCGTCGGGTTCATCCAAAGCGCACTGCGGGTCGCAAACCTCGAGGATCGCGCGGCCCTCCACTTCGGACATCGACAGTTGGCGAAGCACCTGAAATTTCAAAATCAATGAAATTGGATTTAAAACTTTGAAGTTATAAAGATTGCCATTTGGTTCTTTTATTTGCGCTTGAGGTAATTAGATAAACCCTATTTATTGGTTGATCAAATCACTCGAATCTAATTATATATTTTACATATTTTTGAATATTATCAAGGAATTTTTTTTTCGAAAATGATAGGTTTCTCCAAAATTTTGTTTCAGATGCATAGAAATTTAAAAGATACGAAACTCATGTATTAAATGACGCAGAATCCAATGTTTTATTAGAAAAATGTCATAGAATAATTGCCAACCTGGGAAGCCTGATTGACGGGGTAAACTCTGTAGTCGGGTGCGTCGATTTGACCGCCCGCGATCAGGTGCACCAGGTTCTTCAGCTGCTCGATGCTTCCTCTGAAAGTTAATTACACTAATTATCTCGTGTGTTAAACATTTTTTCACTTAATTGCCATAATAACTTGTGGTTTCTCAAAACTAAATTATTTTAGAAAAAAACCCCTTAATTACCCTAATTATGAACGTAATTGCCCCTCAATTATCTAATTAACTAATTATACCTGGTGACTCCCATAATAGCGAGACGATTTTTGGCGACCAGTTTGATGGGCAACTGGACGTCCAAGCCAGAAAGACCCCCGATGAACAGCACGCCGCCCTGAATAGGTTTCAGAATTATATATTTCAAATTCGATTATTTCGCTGGCTACGATTACACTGATGTACAATCTAAAGCCAACTTTGATATGAAATTAGTCATTCATTCCAAATTTTTTGATAAGTTTCGAAACAAATTAAAACTCGGACGTTTTTCTCCCGTATTGTATTGTGCTACTTTCGAATCTAAGTCGAACTTCATTTGAAAGTTTGAAATTGGCCCTTTACACCAAATGCTTATCATAAGTTTCAAAAATATTCTAAACTTCGTAGATTTTATCATTCTCCCCTTTGATCGTTTGGGAATTCATCACTTTTTCGCGTATTTAGATTTTTTGTTGATACTTTACACCGCCATTTTCACTCAAAAACGCATTAGTGAGAAATCTCGTGAAAATCACGCGCGAAAAATTTCAAAGCAAGCTAAACAGGTTCAAAGTCTTCTTTTCTAGAAAGAACTTTAAAAATCGATATCCATGCTTTAGCCTGTTCAAACAATCGACTTTTCCGACAATATATTAATGCACTCATCAAAATTTACGAAAAAAATAAAACTTGGGGGTATTTGTGACAAAAATAAAACAAAACTCCTGACCTCCGCCAAACACTTGAGCGATCTTGTCACGGTTCTCGGAGAGGTAACGAAATCGAAAACGACGTTCACGCCCGACCGCGCCACGTCCTTTGTGCGCATTATCAAGTACTCCTCGAACTCTGAAAATAATCGTAATTTGAATAAATTGTGTTGGAATAACTTTGATCTAATTTTCAAAACTTATTGGAAAAAGTAATTTTTAGAAAATCTAATATTTTTAAAGATGAACTTTTAGTTTGGGTAGATAGTTTGAAAGAAACTGAAAGAAGAAATCTCGCAAGAAAAAATGGTGCAATTTGTAAATTTTTATTCTAAAAAATCCCTAACCATTATCATCCCAATGCACAACGTTGTCGGCTCCGTTTTTCTCCGCCAGACAAAGTCTTTCTTCTTTCGCGTCAGCCACGATGATGCGTATTTTCCTGAAAATAAAGATAGTTAGGCAATTAAATAGGTTAATTAGTTGAATTAAGTCTCGTTAATTACTTTTCATGATGAGCGAGGAAGTGTTTGGCGAGTTTGAGCAGCCACAGTCCGAGTCCGCCAGCGCCAACGATGAGAATGTTGCAGAAGCCCTTGGATTGCGACAGAGCTTCGACGATGGGGCGGGCCTGAAGATGATTCATTTAGTCAATTTGAGGATGAGGAGTACCGTTTATTGACGGATCATTATTCACTTTTCACTGTTTTTGTAAACGTATCTATGCTAGTGAACAAAGATCCATTCGTCTTAGAAATTTGTGATTTTCAAGATGGCACAACACAAAGAAAACGAATTGCTTTTCTTGGAAAAATTGCCAGATCTCATGATTTGTTGAAACTTATTATTTCAAAGATTAGAAAAAAGATCTACCTGAAGTACGGCACTCAAAGCCCAGGTCGCTCCGGCCGGTAGAATAGAAGCGACGTGCATTGAGAGGGTGCTGCAATTGGAATACTCGAATTTTTGAAAGAATAAAAATGTTGAAAAATTAAGTTTAAAAATTGAACCTCGGAATTTTGATGAGGAAATGTAGAGTGGGGACGGCGACGTAGTCCGCATATCCGTGACTGCACATCTCATCCGTCGGCCAAATGATAACCTGAGCTTTTGAATTTAGAAATTTGTTTAATATTCAAGGGAAATTAAAATCATGGAAATTTCAAAAATCCAATACATCTCTCAAGCAAAACGAAGAGAACAATAAGAGCGTAGAATCGTCAAATTAAAAAAAAAAATACCCACCTTATCCCCGATTTTCAGATCGTATTCTTCCGGTTTGCATTCCGTGCCGAAAGACTCCACGATGCCGGAGACTTCGTAGCCTGAAGGTTTGAAATTAACAAAAAATATAAAATTTAAAAATTCATTTTTAAAAAATACCAGGAAAGAGCGAGGTGTCCTTGATGCCGTTCGTAATTCGTGCCTGCTTCGTGTTCGCCACCTCGCGGTCCGTCAAGCAGACACCTGCGTAGCATACCTGAAGAAATGAAAATTTAAAAAGATGCTTAAAAAATCTTTTAAGAAAGGAATATTTAATCTACGTAATGCCGTATGTCTACAGGAAAAATAAAGAAAAAATACATAGAACATCCAGCAGAAAATATTGATCTAAGCTTTAAGAATATTTAATAACACTTGAGATTCGTAGAAATCAATTACTCAGCGATATTGAGGCAACCGAACACAGTTTGTTTGCCTAACAAGCTAGAAAATTCTCGATTTTTTGCCGATCAAAATATTTCAACCTGCTTAATCTTATTTCCAGGAAGAGTTATAAACGAACATTTTAAAATCACCTTGACTCTGGCTCCCTTGGGCGGAACATCGGGGATTGGGTCCTCGTCGAAAAACTTGACCTCTTTCAGGTCCTTCGGCGAGCCGAGCGAAATTCTCCTGTTCTTCTGGGGCATTTTCTAAAGAAAATTTCATTTTTCAAAAATCGCGAATATCCCCCACCATTCACGAGTACCCCCTAGAAATACGCACAATAGAATCTACTCCAGCCTTCTGCCTTTAATCATAGAGAAAAGTTAGAGACGCAGAGAAAAAACGAAGGGTAAAAAATCGATAATTTTTCAAAACTCGAGCCAGGAAAGCGGAAATTTACCGAGCGCCTGACAGACGAATGTGGCTTTTATCATTAGGACAAGTGCGCCGCGCCGTTACAAAATAAGCTACGCCTCTTCCGTCCCGCCCTCTATTTCAAAATCGATAAATTTCGCTTCGTGCTTTCAACAATTTGCGTCATTTTTGGAATTTATCAGACTTAGAAGACTCGCTATTTCATAACTTTAGAAAAAGTGTCCGTAAAAGTCGCGAAATTTTGCAAATTTTTATTTCGAATCTTTCTCGAGTTTTGAAGTGGCGGATTTTTATTTTTACCTAATTTTTTTGAAATTTTTTTTTATTTTCTAGAGAAGATGCCGAAGAATAAGGGCAAAGGAGGCAAAAACAGAAGAAGGGGCAAGAATGAGAACGACTTCATGAAGCGCGAACTGGACATGAAGGATGTTGGACAGGGTAAGGAAGAGAATTTTGGGATTTTGTTTTATCTTTAAAATTATTTTATTTTAATTAAGACTAGAAATGTTACTTTCAAGAATAATTTCAAAATTCGACGAAAATCAACGTTTTAGCGGATCCGCGGTTTTAATGAAAAGCTAATGATGTTTTTGAGACATTTTTGACAGATAGAAGTTGTTTCTTTTCTGATCAACACGATAAAAACTTTAAAGATTAAAAACAATGAGAAATAAAATGTTTTAAGTTTAAAAATTGAAGAATACGGCCAAGTAATCCGGATGCTGGGCAACGGCCGTGTGGCGGTGCATTGCTTCGACGGCAAAGAGCGCATCTGCCACATTCGCGGTAAATTGAGGAAGAAGGTCTGGATCAATCAGGTAAAACATTGGATTCTTCGAAAAATGTGTTTCATTTTAGTTATTTTTTAAACATATTTTTCTAATTTCAGGGAGACATCATTCTCGTCGGACTGAGGGACTATCAGGACGATAAGGTTTGAAATAAAAGTCATAGTTTATTTTTGAAAGACTAATTTTAAAAATGCGCAAAAATATAATTCTTGAAAAATAATAACGAAAAGAAATTTAGGGCGACGTAATTCTGAAGTACACCGCCGATGAGGCACGTCGTCTGAAGCAGGAGGGTCAGATTCCAGAGAACGCGAAGCTCAACGAGAAGGACGAACAGGACGAGGGCGAGATCGAATTCTGTAAGAATTAGATTATTTTTTCGTTTGAAATAAGTTTAAAAAACCAATAATTCCCTAAATTAGCGCCTTTAGTGACACATCGGAAACGAGCCCTTTTCAACTATCTTCTATGTATTTTACTCTTATTAATCCTTTTCACGTTTCAGAAAGTCCTATTTTCCACACTTCATACCCTTTTCAATGCTAATTCAGAAACTCTTCTGCGAACAAAATACAAGAGATAGATTTTAAAGACCTATAAAATGCCGCGATCTTCGCTAATTTATGCTTGGATGAACGTTTACGGGGAAAAATATTTTACAAGAATAAAAAATATGAAATTTTCAGCGGACACCGTGGGCCTGAACCATGCGGCCGAACCCGATGAAGACGACGTCCCGCCGAGCGGCAGCGAATCCGAAGAAGACAGCGATGAGGAGGAGGAAGAAGAAGAAAGTAAGAGCTTATTTCGTTTTCTAAATCTCCACTTATTTTTTATCTTCAAGTTCATCTCAAGATTCAAATCATCCTCCATTCTTCACCCTTTCACAAATAGTTTTCTTAAAACATAGTTAAAGAAAATCAAAAATATTGCTAGGCGTTTCTTCAAATTTAGAAGTGCGATTTTGAAACATAACTAAAAAATCTAAAATTTTATCTTTTCGAAAATTAAAAAAAAAAAAAAATTCAGGCTCCGAAGAGTCTTCTGAAGAGGAGGATCTTGATGAAGAGGCTTTGGCTGCTGGACGAGCCGATAGGGACGCTCGCGGCCGCGGCGCCAACCGATTCGGCAAAAACAAGTACGGCAAGAGAAAGTAGACTTTTCAAAAATAAAAAATCCTACCCTTCTACCGACTTGGCTAAACAGCCACTCCTTCTTTTCTAACGGTGTTCAACTTCTCGATATACGTGTTGTTGACAAGATTGTTTGTTTTTTACTTTTCCTGGCTGAAAGTACCTTTTTCCTAAAAAACGAGTATTCTTTTAAAATTTTAAAGTGAGTACTTATTACTTTTCTTATGAAAAAATTTGAAGTTGGTGCTATTCTTTAAAAATTGATATGAGTACGGTATTTCTTCTAAGTTTTCATTTTGAGAATAAAGGCACCTGTTTTTGGGGGAAAAGTACTCTCAGCCTTCCTCCTGTTTTCTTTCTACTCCAAGTTTTACTCGAAATTTGATTTTTTTAAAAGACATTTCACGAAAAGTAATGTTCTTTCGGTGAAAATCTATGTTTTATCGGTAAAGGAAAATGTTATTTTTTATGATTTTTGGCAAGTCAAGGTTTGTGTGGTTTTATGTTCGATCGGAGAATAAATAATTTATGGTGGTTTGAAAATCATTTTATTAAAAAAAAATATCATCGAGTTGGATTTTGAAAAATGCACATTTTTCTGTGACTTTTAGATAAAACACGCACATAATTCGTGAAAATTCGAGCTATTTCCAGTTTACGGCGTAATTTAAGAAATGACATTACAAAAAAATCTGATCAACAAGAATAAATAATAAGGAATGCTGTAGTTGAAAACGTAAAGTGGATCAAGAATTTTGAGGAGAATCAACGAGAATAAATAATACTGCGTCAAGTGAGATTTTTAGAATCAACAAGAAAATTCAATGTTTTGCAAAAAAAAATCGAGAAAATAAAGTTTGTAAAAATGTCATGTTACCGAAATTCGCATCTTCTTGAAATAATCTCGTCATTTAGTAGAGGCGCTTTTCGAACCTGAAAATTAAAAAATTCAAAATTTAAAATTTTCAAATCTCAGCCCAATTTTAGCAGTTCAAAAGATTTTAAAGTTGAACTAAAATTGAACTGAAAGTTTCTTTCTTGTATTGTGTATTGTGAGCATAGTTTAGGCTTTGAAGTGCAAGTATCGGCGAGCCGTGTAGCGACATAGAGGTACAAATTTTGACAAATAAGGCCCCGAAAATCAGGTACCAGATTTTTAAACCAAGTGATAAGAAAGTGATTTGAAAGTCTTATCAGTGCTTGCTTGTGATAATGACAAGAACGTAGGTGATATTGTCATTGCCTATCAGTTTTTGTAGTTTAATGAGAAAAAGCGTGAATTATCGGAACTTCTAATGCTGAATCTTGTAATTTTTGTGCAACCTATCTAAAACGTTTTATGTCTCGTACAAAAATGCAGTATTTTCACAACACTATTTTCACATCTCAACCACGATAGTTCTGGGGATAGAATCTGGGACTTTTGCAAATGAATAGTTCTTGCCAAAAATAGATCAACCGCACCATCACTAGACTACAAGCACAAGCGGGCAGGAGCGAGTTTACATGAGTTATGGCCCGTAGCGTGTCGAGAGGAATTGGTCATGTGACTAGAAGGTATCACAGGTGGTTCGTAGCCCCTACTGTAGGGGAGGGGAAAGCGGTGCGGTTCGAGTCTAGAAATTTTTCGAGGAAAAATCAGAAAATTTGAACTTTTGGGAAATTTAAAGATTATTTTAAGAAATTGTATGACAGAAAAACTTTCGAATAAATAGACTACGTTTTTAAGCACATTTAGATTATTTTCGACTTTTGTTATCTACCAGCAAACTAGCAGTTTTGTGCTATCTAACATGTTTTAGATCTTGCATTGCAACTTATTTCAATGCGATTTCGGGCAAACTATTTGGTAAAGCTAGCAGTGGTCTAGAATACGAGTGTTAAGCTGGTAAGCTCTAGGACGAAATGGCTTTGAAAAGTTAATCTTTCAATTGATCTAGAGAGCAGAACTAGTGAAGTCTTATTAAAGATGTAAATATAAAGCTCTCTTGAAACATATTTTCCAAAACCATTTCACAAAATTATCTGTTTTCTACTTACAAACCACGATCACTCTGAATTTCGAGTTCAAAGTCCAACTCCGACTTTTTCGGATCCGGCTAGTATCCTAATTTTTGAAAATATGCTATTTCTTCCAAATAAAACTTGCTCCAATCTAATTTCAGTTTGAAACAAAAACTAAAAATAAGTCATTTCGAGTTGATTTAGTTCGAAACGCACACTTTGTTTCGAGTAATTTAAACCTTTTAATCGATAATATCGATTGTCGATTTTCTTCCAACACGATTAACTCAGAGAACGGTTTAAATTTTCAGTGCAACTCACGAGTGCAGCGAGTGAACTCCGCCTTCCAGCTGAGCGTTCGGCGAACGGCGCTCGAAGCGGACTCGGCCTTCGCCGATTTCTGCGCTGAAAATCGCGAAATTTGAAACTTTATTTGAAAGGGGTGGTCATAATGAAATTTATTTACTTCGTATCCGAGCCTACTGATACTAACGATACAAAATAATTCCTTTTACGAAAGCTCAAGTAATAACTACTTGAAAAATTCTAAAATTGGCGAACTTTTGACAAAAGCTAAATACGAAGAATAAAATGAACTTTTTTGGATCTATTTTAAGATTTTCTGAAACCTACTGCATCTGTTCGACGGATCTTACGCCGATATCTTGGAAACCATGCTGCACTCCACGAATCAGATAGGGCAAGAACTTGTGGCACGACCCTCTATCCTTCATCGTGGCAGACACGCCTTGAGCGACTTTGATCTGGTCGGATTCTCTGAAAATCAATAACTTGTCGAAAAGTCACAACTTGTCAAGATTCGTTCCAAAATTTCTTGTGAAAATAATCTCCTTTCTCCGTTATTAGTTTTACAAACCTAATATCGAATCCTTCAGTAATAAAAGAGTTCAAAATTCTACTGAAATATAAAAATCATAAAATTATCGATTTTTCCGAAATTTGAAAGAAAACACCTACGCAGTGAAGTATCTGTCTTGACTAACGGCGTGCTCTTCCATTGCATCGAGAGAGCCCATGCCTCGGTACTTCTTCACTCGAACACCCCCAGGGCCCCAGAAATATTCACCAGGAGCCTGAAAGTAGGCATGTTATTTTTAGTTTTTTCGGGAAAAATTACCTCAGTAGTGGCCGCCAAAAGTCCGCCCATCATCACGCAAGACGCGCCGAGAGCGAGGGCCTGAAAAAGTATACCTCAATAATATTTTACTGTCAAGAAATTTCACCCTATTTCAATCAGTTGGCAATATTTTCCCATGACAAAATTAGCGACAATTTTTAAGCCTCAAAAACTGGTTAAATACTCAGAGAAAAGCGATATATCGTATCCTACCCTATATTTCGCGACTATGTCTCGGGCAATGAATGATTCATTGTGGTTTACAAGCTATCAGTGTTGAGATAAATTATCGAAACTCCTACCTTCGTAATGTATCCAACATCCCTGATGCCTCCGTCAGCTACGACGGGGATGCCCCGGGTTTTGGCGTAGCGCGCCACTTCGTACACCGCGGTGGCCTGTGCGCGGCCGACCGCCATGACTGGAAAATGGAAATAAATTTAAAAAAGAAAATTTCTATTCTATCTCTTCTTCAAGGGGATTAGAAAAAGGTATGAGTTGAAACAAAAAACAAATAGAAGTGCATACGAAAATCGAATCCAACTTCATGTATATTGTAAAAATTTTAGAAAAAATCGCACTTTCTTGCGTGATACAAATCGATCCACTGCCCATACCGATTCTCAAACCGTCTGCACCAGCGTCGATAAGGATTTTCGCTTGAGTCCTGGTTACGACTGAATTAAACAAGTACGTCTTAAGAATATCAGAAACAAGATCTAGATGTAAAATGGCGGCTGTTATGATAATAGAAGGCTTTTTAATTTATGTTTCAAAACTTTCCTAAATAAAACTCAATAGTTCAAATTTCGATAGAGGTAAAGTTAAAATTCAATAGTGATAAAGTTGAAATAGTTTTTCCTAAAAAAATTAGATAACTGTTTCCGGCAATCACGTCGATTTGCGGGTAGGTTTCCTTAATGAACTTGAGCAGGTTGATTTGATAAGACGACGATCCGTTCGAGGAATCGATGACCAGAATATCCGCTCCAGCTTCGACCAACAATTCCACGGTTTTCTTCGATGTTTCCCTCGTGTTCACCGCGGCACCCACGAGCAGTTGACCTTTAGAGTCGTAAGAAGCATTCGGGTAGTCACGAGCCTGAATTTCTTGAAATCAGTTTTAATTTCTCATTTTTAAAGATCAGAATAGAGGAGACTAACTTTTCAAAGCTGAATTCTTCATTAATCGTTTCTTTGAAACATATAAAAACAATTTTTAAAAATAAATAAAGATAGAAAAAAAGTTGCGCACCTTAAGCAAATCGGACCTGCATAGGAGGGCGACGAGCTGGCCGTTCTCGTTGACGATGGGCAGCTTGCCGATCCTGTGCTGCTTGAGGAGTCGCTGCGACACCTCGAGGCTGTCTGAGATTCGACCCAGGATCAGCTTCGAAGCATCGACCATGATCTGGAAAAATGAATTTTTTAGATTTTTTCTCCGAATCATATGCATTTTAGCTTAAATAGTGCCTTATAAGAAATGTTGAAACATAGAATGGCACAAAGAAAATTTTTAGCCGTCTACCTTGATCTATCATTTTTCTCTTAGTTTTATGAAAGCATATTTTCTCAGAGAATTTGTTTAATAAACAAGACTGAAAACACAAGATGCTATCAACTGCTCGAGACATAAGTGAAATGAAACATTTTTAAATTGGAAAAAATTGAATGAAAATATTGGACTATGTTATAGTCGTAGAAAGTTCTATGGAGTAAAGTATCGTTATAAAATTTTGCTGAAGCATACAAGTTTAGGAATATTTATTACCTCACTAATCGGCGTCGACATCTGGACCTTCTTGTCCACGTCGATGAAGTCGAAATCGCGCGAGGTCACCATTCCTGAAAATTCGAGTTACATGTTCCAAAGAACTATCACATCGCAATTTTCAAATCTAGTTGCTGAACTGTTTAAAGGCATTTTTAATCAGAAAAAGAATAAGACGATCGATTTCACTATATTTCAAGTCTTTATATTTGATTAAGGAACTTTCAGTTTGTTGTTCGCCAGAAGAGATATCATTCAAAATCATGCTTGAAAAACAATAAGTTTCAAGAATTTCGAAGTTTACATAGTTTAATAAGAATTTTTTAGAAAAGATCTCCTAGAGAATATTAATTTTTAAAATCTCACCGATAAGCTTCGACCCGACTTTGCCGTCCTCCGTAACCGGTGCGCCCGTATAGCCGTACTTCTTTTTGATCTGCATCATGTCGTACGCCGTCGAGTCCTTAGCCAAACAATAAGGCTGCATCACGAAGCCCTGCTTGAAGCGCTGAAAAAATATAATTTTTAAAACTCTAAAAAAAACTTCGAAAGCATCTTGAAAAAAGAATTCTGATTGAAATTTCGTCTAGAAAAAAATGTTGTAAATGAAAATTAGAAAAAATGATTGGAATAGAAAACTCTGAAGAAAAAAGAAAAATACCTTGACTTTCAGAATCTCAGCGGCCTGATCTTCCGGCGTCGGGAAATTGCCGTGAATAATGCCGATCCCGCCGTAAAGCTGAAAGTCGGAATGCTTGAAAAGTCAATTTTTTTAAACTTACCGCCATAACGATAGCCATTCCGCTTTCGGTGACCGTGTCCATGGGAGAAGAGACGAGCGGAGCCTGAATTTGTTATTTCAAAATAAAGGAGGGAAATTTCAAAATTTAACCAATTTAGGAAAAAGCTCAAAAATCCTACCTTGATAGCGATTTTCCTGGTGATTTTCGTGTCGAGGGCGACATCGTGCACCGAGAAATCGATGTAGCCAGGCAGGATGTTGAAGTCGCTGAAATTCACATTTACTTATTATTATTTGGTCTTTTCTGTCCTAAATATCAACTTGCTTATAAAATGTTCATACCGAGAAATTTTTAAACATTTCAAATTATGTAGTTGAAAAATGTTCTGGAAAATCTTGAAAATAATAGAAAAATGTCCTCCACTTTTTCAAAAAAGTTGAGAATAGAAATTAAAAAACCGACTAACTTGAAAGTGATGCCGTTTTTGTGGGCCATTATTTCGTGCACGGACTCGCCATCAACCAGATCCTCGTGAATGCCGTTCGTTGTCATTGCCATTTTTGATCGGACTGAAAAATGAAAAATATAATTTTCTTTTAAAAAAAGATAGATGAATGTATAATGACTGATCAAGATAGATACATTTGCACATACGCTCCGATTCTTTTGCAATAAATCGTGGGAAATGGTCAATCTCGAAAGAATAGGGCAAGGGCAAATCAAGTTCGATATCAAAAGCGTGTGGTTCAAAGATATAGACTATTAGGATAAAAAATTATTCCCAAAATCCCAATTTCTAAATTTTAATTCATATTTTAGTATAAATTTCACTTTTTGATATAAAATAAATTCAATTTAGAGCATAATGGAGTGGTTTGTGCCGTAGGTAAACTAGAAATCAAGAAAAATATGAAAGTTTTAACCCAAATTTCAAACTTCGATATCATCCAATCTAACCTAGAAACGCGACTTTGCGACTTTTTAAAATTTCTACCCTCAAAAAATCCCTTTGAACAAACCGAAAAATGGCAAAAAATCACTCGATTTTTCCTAACTTTCAAAACAAAATGTCTCTATATCACGCGAAGGCGAAGAAAACATTTCTTTTATGTTTTCATTTCTCTTTCCGTTTTCTTTTTCTCTCTAGAAGTCAAAAACTATTCCTCGTTTGCCCTTTCACTCACTTTATTTAGAAACAAGTGCAAAATTTTCATCGGAGTGTCAACATTTTTCGAAATCTTTGAATTTCCGAAAAATCTAACGATAAAGAATAGGCTATAAAAGTGTTTTGGATAATTTTAGGACTAGTTTTAAAATTTGAACCAAATGAACTGAAAGATGCGGGAGACTCATAAATGATCGCAAAATCGTCCTCATATAGAAGAAATCCTAAATCTAATGGAATTTTTCATTTCAGATATGTCTTCATTAATCCGAATTACTTCTTCAGTTGCCGAGGAAACGAACATTGAAAGAGAAACCATAGAAAATTTGATAAGGTGCTAATGAAAGAGCGTGAAGATATAGAATTCTATCCCCCTAATCGAGATTATCTAATTCGCTAACCAAAATACGAAAATTCCCCGAATTTCGATTATTCATAAGTCAAGAAATCACGTAAAGCATGAAAATCGGCATTTTAGGCCATTTTATTTTGATTTTGAAGCGAGATAAAGATAGGAAAAATTTTCATTTTTCATGGAAGCTTTCAAAAATCGATTTTGGGTTAGCAGGAAGTGAAAAGTATGGATTTTTATTTAAAAAAGATAAGTTTGACAAAGTGTTGAAAAACGCGATTTGTAATAAAAAGTAAAGGGGGAAAAAGATGAAAGGACTATCAGTCCCATCCATCATTTTATCACTTTTGTCATTTTTTCTCATGTCATGGTCAGATTATCTTTGTCATAGAAAAACGAGCTTTGTTTCTATTTTACGCCAAAGAATAATGAAAGTCTCTCATCCCATGATAAAGCATAGCTAAGACAAACCGGGTGACATATAAAAAATAAGAATTTTCTTAATCTATGATCATACGATAAAGTGCAGCCAAGGAAGGCCGGTTGATATAATTTTCGATCTAACTATGCGCCCATCGTTACTGATAAGAAAATAGCATAGAAAGGTCAAGTTTGGATGACTAGAACTTGTAGGAACATGAAATAAAAACGAGCTTTAAAAATTTCCAACCCTTTCAAAATCGACACCTGCCGAGTTGACCCGTTTTTTACCGTATGGCAGCCGTTTCACTGACCTGATTGCTGTAGCTTCTGATTGGAATTTCTGAAATTGCAAAAATTAAATGCTTCATAGTCTTCTCAATCTAGAGCTTATCAATAAAACGATAGTTCCTCAAGGCAAGATATGAAATAGCCTAAAATCCTGAAAAGGTAAATATGATTAATGATCCCAACATTTCGTCTTCAAAAAACTTTCAAATTTCTCGATAATTTTTATTCTCAACCAGAAAAAAAACAAGTCAAAACTCGATAAAACAAACGAAAAAAGATATCACAATGAAATATTGAATAAGTTATAAAACGCGTCCCCGAAGTGATGTGGAAAAATCAAGTATAGCTTTGAAAAAATCGATAAGTGGGCGGAGCCAGAAAGACCACGCCCATTATCGATCTTTCTCTGAAATTTACGATAAAACAACCATAATGGGATTCAATCAAGGTTCGATAAAACAAAAAATAATAAATAAAACTCAACTCTACGAATGATAAAAATCAAGATAAAGCATCTTATTTACTCTAATCACTAACAAGCGCTTTGGAGATTTTGGCTTTCGAAAAAAATCTTTCCAATCAAAAAATCCCTGCCTTTCATAAAACAACAAAATTGCCATAAAAAACTTTCGGATATTTTCAAATTTTCGAGAAATAGAATCGCTTCAGAAAATTCAGTTTCAAGATTTTCCTTCCCAAGGATTAATTATTTTTGAGAATTTTTACAAAAAATCTTATTTTCGAAGAACAAACCCAACGATTTTCTTCAAAAATTTAAAAACCCTAAAAATCGATAAAAATTGGCTTACCTTATCTATAGTTGGCAGTGGCAGATTTTCTTTTCATTTTTTACTGGTTGGTGGTTTTCATGGAGAAGTCGAGTCGGACGTAGAAGATGACGAAGAGGAAGAAGGCGAGGAAGAATCCAACTGCATAGAGCGGCTCGTACAGCATGTGCCAGTCCGTGAACTCGTACGACACCTGAATTCACGACATTTTTTTCGGGGATTATGGTATTTTTCGCTTTTTAACCGACATCGGCATTAAATATTTTTAAGGAAGAAAAAACCGACCGTCATCGTCTGAATGTGGTCGTTGACGAGGTTGTCCTTCTGCACGACGAGGACGGTCCTTCCAGAAACATCCAAATACGTCTTCTTCAGCTCGTCCGGACGACGGTCCACCGTGTAGGGCGTCACGATTTTGATGTTTCTGAAAAATTAGATCTCAGAAATTTTCAATAGGAAAATATTTGCAACAATGGTTGTTTCAGGATGAAACACACTAACCCAACTTATGAAAGTGTTCAAGGAGAACGTTTTGATACTGGTTTTTAAGGATGAAAGATGAATACAAAGACTGTTCTCAAAAACATAACATTTTTGCATGTTTCAACAAAACCTATGACATGGTAATAAAAATTCGAATTGATACTAAGCCATATCGTCTTTTATAACGAATATAAACTTACCTCGCCAATTCCGGAATGATGATCTTCGTCGTGAGCTTCTCAACGACAATGTTGTCCATGACGTGGTCCAACAGGCGTATTCTCAGTGCATAATCGTTGCCTTTCTTGTAGAGATACTCGTAGGAAGGCACGTTGTAACCGATCACGTACGAGGTACGCCACCCACCGAACAAGGGGTATCTGGAATTGTCATTTTTATTTTAAACAACATCATTATAATAAGTGCGGTTTAACACAGAACTAGGTTTAATTTTAAAGGGGGTTATTTAAAAAACGACATTTTTAAAGTTGACAATAAAATCAAGATATATAATCCGATAGAAAAATAGCAGGAATTTTGGAGATTACAATTTGCTAAGTGCATGCGGAGAACTACATATCAAATCTAGCAAGTTAATTTACTCTCTTTCTGAAACCTATATGAAAATATGTTTTCCAGCGTCATTTTCCAAATTGCGTTCTTAAATTCAGTACCTGGGTTTGATTTCGACGTCTACGGAATCGGCTCGGACCCTCACCCCGGAAGTCGAGATGTTGCCGATCTCGTCACGATAGTAGATATCCTTCGCGGTCGCGGGCAGGACCGTCTGAAATGAAATAAATAAGTTTCAAAATGCTTTAACTCTGCCGACTTTAAATGGTACCTAATAGCTTTCAAGTTTAGAAGTATTAGAATTAGTCCTCAAAAATAAACTTGATGTTTCAGAAGTTGTATAGATTTAGTCAGTAGAGTAATGGATACTCCAAAAAAATTTTCAATTTTAGATATTTAAAAAAAAACTGATTTGAAATAGCTCGTTTTTAAAATATTCCAAAAATCAGTCATTTTTCTTTGAAAAGCAATTGATAATTCGTTACGGTCGAACATTCGGAATTAAAATAAAACAATAATTTAAATTTTACCGTCCACTGTTGGACGGCCGGTTGGCGTCTGCCCCGGCGATCCATCTGGAAGTCAATGCGACTGAACGTGCCCTGAAAATTGTCCAAATTAGCATTTTTATTTTTATAATTTAACCATAAATTTTATTGTCAACTTTTTTTTTTAAATTAAACTTATTGCGCCTGTACATTCTTACTGATCATTTTAGCGAAATTTCCTGCCTCTTAAGAAAACTTGCAGCCATCTATTTAAACAACCCGCTTCAAAAACCCTATTACATATGAGTGAGAATTAAAATTTTTAATAGGAACTCTATAACTTATTCCAATTATTGCCATCGCGTTTTATCAACTTTGCCGGTTACATCAAAATATCAATCTTTCTATACATTTTGAAACCTATTATTTTTTCAAGGAAAAAATACCTTCAACTCAGCACCCCTATGTTCGAGTTCAACGTACTCCTCGACAGCGATGTTGCCCCAGTGCGAGATCTCGATGACGCGCTCGACCACGGTAGCGACGAGGAACGGCGCGTTGTTCTCGAAGTGCACGTTGATCGGTTTCTGCAAAATTATATTTTTTAACAAGCAAGAGACTTTTGTCTGGTTTACCATTCTCTTGACAATAATCTTAATACGTAGAAAAGAAATTGTTTACGTATATATTTCTCAAAATTCAGGCAATTTCACGAATACGTCTCAAGAAAACTATCCAATGATACTTGTATTTGAAGTAATAGGAAACATTAACTTAAAAAATGGAATTTTAACCAGATCGTCAACATTATCCTTACCGAGTTGAACGCGGGCTGATCGGCATACGGTCCATAGGTGAGTCGTTCCGTTTCCTGCTTGGACGGGTTGTGGGTCGTCGCCGAAAGCAGCTTTCCTGTAATTCGGATTTTTTAAAAAGATTAGAACTGAGTTTTAAGTCATTTTTCTTCCTGTTCTACCTAATTGTTTTACAACTTTGACCTATGTATTTTGGTTTGGCCTTATGATTGAAGGAATACTTTATAAAGTAATGTACCTGTTGGCAATTTGACGGTGCTCTTCTCCTTGGCAACGGGATAAGCAGCAGCGAAATACGCATTGCCCTCGTAGATCACGAATCTGGAAAAGTTACTCTTTCAAAAAAATAGAACAGGTTTCAAAAATATTTGAAATTTAGCATGATTTCTATCAGAGTATAGAGAATCATCAGATCTTTGGTTCTCTCAATATTGAGTTTTTGTTCAAAAATCGAATTGAAATATGCTACAAGAAAACCATACATAAGGGAAAAATGAAGTGAATTTGTTGATCCTGGGGCTCAAGTCCGTGAAATTTAATTTAAAAGGAAAATTAGAAAATCTCACTGTTGCTCCGATTGCTCGATCTTGGTTGGCAGCGGCTTGAGAGACTGAGTGACTCTGTAGGTGATTTTCAGCTTCAAAGTGCTGCCCTTCGCGACTCTTTTCAACAATTCGACCTTGTAGACCTGGGAAACGAAATCAATAAGTTGATATTTTTTAAAAATCATTATTCATTTTTTCGGATTCTTTCTTAAAATTTTGCTGCAGAAAATTAAGAATTTTAGAAGAAAATCTCATTTTTTTCAATGAGCTGTCTCAAGTTTGAAAAACTTTCGAACCTGAAATCCCTCATGATTAGCCGATTTGTCCTTGGTGTATCTTAATTTGCCCTGCGAGCCGTCTTCCTGTACTTGGAGATAAGCCAGATGCGCGTCCTCCTTTTCCGAGAGCACAATTTTCACCGAGTTCTGAAAAAAATGCTTATTTGAAGTTTGGAAAATTTGTATTCTTTTCTGAGGCAAGAGTTTTATCATTTTTAAATCTTCTACACTTCAATTTCCCGATTTTCAGTATATTTTTAATCCCTTTGAAGAGATTACCTGTTCGCTAGCACCGATGTTCTCGAAAGTCACTGTACTCTGCACCTTGATGACCTGGAAATTTTGAATTTGAAAATTTAGGTGTTATTGCTTTCAGAAGATTTCATTTCCCGACAACTTGAGACTACCTAGGATGACCGAATCTGCAGTAGCAGCGAGAAAATGAACGAAATATCGACGGGTTTGAAAAAGAAAAAAATAGATTTTTTGAAATGTTGTTCAAATCGATTTCAAAAAGAAGCCAAAACTAGTCGAGAAAGTGCCCCTACCGACGTGTTCACTTTTCTACTCTTGTAAAATTTTTAAAAATCCTACAGAATGAAAATCAAATAGGCTTCAAGGAATTCTTATCTTTCCAGAAACTTGAGTCAAGTTCTATTTGTTTTGTTAGATTAAAAATCGATATTTTCAAAGATCCGCGCTCACCTGCGAGGTCAAATCCACGATTCTATCGACGTCGGTGACTTTCCACTCGCCCTCGCCTTGAGTCAGGGCAGCCACAGCCAAGAAACCCGCCAACACTCTTACCCACATTTGGATTTGAGTCTGCAAAAATCAAATTTGAACAAAATTTACAGGATTCGAAGAAAACGACGAAAGTGGAGCGGAAAAACATTACTTTCTTGAGTTTTGAATCGAAAAAGGTAAAAAATCGATAAAACAACCACTTGCTAAGAAAATCGCGAGAAAACAATGACTTGGAAAAATTGGGCATTTTTGAAATTTTCAAACTTTTCTGGTGAAATTTTGGGATTTCGGAGAAGTGGTTCGAAAATGGGAGACCGAGATATCGATTTTTGGGAAAATTAATAACTCGAATCGATAATTTTCGTGGGGCTTGGCAAATTTGGGTCGATTTTCAAACTCACCGAGCAAAGCCACATCTACGTTGCATTGATGCTGTTATAGGCAAGGGGGCGTGATTTTCTTGCAAAGTTTCGGCGCACTTTTCGAAATCGAGAATATCATCATTTTCGACATCTCCTCGTTGAAATCCGGTCAGTTTTGTCGAGTTTTTGAAATCCTTCTAAAAAGTTTGGTCTGCACTTTTTCCTGATAAGGGAGATATCTTTGACATTAACATTCTATCCGATATCAATTTGCTCCATTTTTCTTGAATTTTCGTGACTTTTCCCGAGCCGTCAAATCCCAGTCATTTTTCGAATTTCATGTTTTTTCCAAATTTCTGCTATCTTTCCAACAGAAGTCATCTTCTTTTCTGGACATTTTGTTTCGGAAATATTCCTCATTTTCATTGTTCATTCTCCAAAAATCATGATTTATACAAGTTTTCAGAGATTTTTTACCTGAAAAATGACCGGAGCGACGAAGAACCCCGTGGAGCAAAAGGATGTGACCAAGGACAAGGAGAGTAATGAAAAGTTGGCCGAAGCGAAAAAGCCAGAGAAATCCAACAAAGACGACAAGAAGGACCAGGTTAGAATCTTTTTTGTATTTTAGAAAGATTGGAATAATTTTCTTCTAGAAAAATTTTGAAAAATAAAATTTCAAATTTTCAGGGAATGAGCGAAGAAGACAAGAAGCTCGAGGAAGATATCAATATGCTCGTTCAGAGATTGCAGGTCGGGGTTATTTTCTTTTCTTTTCAGAATAAATTTCAAGAAAATAAAAACCTGCAAAGTTTCTTTGCTTAGCCACGAACCTCGTCAAGATTCACTTTCAAATCAGCCTTACTGAAAGTACTTGGTACGTTCCAAGAGAATTAAAAATTTCTAGGAGTCGGACGCCTCGCTGTACCAACCGTCGCTGGAGAGTCTGCGGTCGGTGATTCGCGCGTCGACGACGTCGATGACCTCGGTGCCCAAACCACTCAAATTCATGCGCCCTCACTACGCCATCATGAAGGAGGTCTACGAGAAGCTGCAGCAGCCGAATACTAAGGTTGGAATTTGATTTTCTACTGGATTTTGACTTTTGAACGGAAAAACCAGTTGGCTTTTGTAAAACGGACTTGTTGAAGCTATTAGGAAGATTTACTGAACCTAACACTAAAGCTAGAAATTGATTTTTCTGAATCATCTAATCGTCTTATCAAGCGGAGGGGAATTGGTTTTGATTTTATCTGGGGTATCAGAACAAATTAATAATTGTAACTTTGCAGGCCCTGTGCGCGGAGCTGATCTCGGTGCTGGCGATGTGCTCGGACGAGCCCAACGACACGATCATCTACCGCATGAAGGTTAGAGCTTAGAAAAGGGTTACTGCAAATTGGAACGAAATTTAAGATTAGTGTAGCTTCTATTTTACTGTAATCCAAAATCAACTTTCTTGAAAATTTGAAAGATTACTGTATTTTTGCCTACAGTAGTCCTAATTTTCTATTTTAGGGCACGGACGAGCCGATCGGGGATTGGGGCCACGAGTACGTGCGCCACTTGACGATGGGCATCGCGGACGAATGGAAGAAGTGCGGTGAAGCAGGCGACAAATCTAACGCTCGGTAAATTCTACCGTCTTTGAAAAAGTTCAGATTATTATAAAAAATAGTTTTCGTGTAAATCATTCTTCTGAAACTTGCACTATTTTGGAAAAATCTAATTTGAAAATTCCCAGAAATATCTATTTCATTATCTTCCTGTCAATTAACACAATCCACTGAGCAACACGTTTTACATGGCTTTTATTAATCTTTTGAAAAATAGAAAATTGAATAACAATGTTAAAAATGACTATTTTGTAGTCGCAACGACTTGTTGAAACTGGTGCACGACATCGTCAAACACGACATGCGCCACAACGCGGAAGTCGAGGCCTGCGACTTGGTAACATATTTCAAATGACTTTGAAAACCCTAGAGTTAAAATATTACATTTTTACTCTCGGGTTAAAATTAGTTTCTAAATTTAAAAATCGATTCTCAAAAAAATTGAATTCTTGGCATTCTCGATGTTACATTCATAAACTCGTAAGCTTATCCAATATTTTAAACTTAACTTTCGGTTTATTTATTAATGTAAAGGTTCATTAGGATTTTGAGCCTAGAATTCAAATTAATTAGCGATTTTAAAAGCAACTTTTATGAACATAATTTGAGCTGATCGAGATCGAGCGACTCGACCTACTCAAGGACTACGTCGAAGAGCCAGACCACGGACGCGTCTGCATGTATCTGCTCAGGTATGGGGAATTTACCTATCAGATCGTTTTTTTTTCTTTTCTGCTCAAAAAATATAGAAATTAGAGTTAAAGAAGGGTGCATTTTGCTCTTTTCTAAAATATAAATTTTATACCTCTCCAGAGATTTGAAAGCGTTATCTTCTCTTTTACAACCTATATCAAGAGCTGACGGCATTGATTTTCGAAATTACATTTATTTAAAGCAGAAACCTGAAACATAGCTGAACGCGAAACTTTTGGAAAATGAAAAAATTGCAGTTGCGCCCCACTGACACCTGACCCGGACAACACGAACCTGATCCGCACGTCCATGGAGATCTACATCAAGTTCGGCAAGCACTTCGAGGCTGTCAGGTAGAAAACAACAATAAAATAATTCCGAGTTTGCAAATTGACTGATAATGAAATCGCCTGAATAATTAGCAGTGTAAATATTCATTTTGGGCTGTTGGGTAGAAAACTTATGGACATAGCCCCAGCAAAAGTTAATTATGAATTAAACATTTTTGAAGAGGCACCAGTTCAATCCAAGATTTATACACAGTTTTTGAAAAAGTGCTTCTCGGGAAAGTTGGAAGAATTGCTACGTTTTCCACTTGAAATTTATTGGAAATTCATGATTTCTAAGAAATTATTTTTTTTCAGAGCCGCAGTCATGCTAAACGACACCGAGGCCATCACGACGATCTTCAGAAACACGGAGGACAAGTAAGAGCTTGTATTTATGATTTTTAACTCTTTGCAAATGTATAAATTTTAATTTCTTTCTAAAACTGAGAGTGTGTTGATTTCAATATTTTCTAAAAAATCTGAGTTATTTATGAAAAAGTTGAAACATTCTAGCGTTTTAGAAATTTTTTGGCCACATGAAATAGGAATAATGTTACTATATTTATGCATTCTGTTTATAATTTGTTGAAACTTATTTATTATATAATCTATACATAGGGATTATTGAAAACTGAAAATTTAGATTATTTCGTACTTTTCCTGTAACTTATGCATTTTTAGCCAATCCAAAGTTCGCGTTGGACAATAGATAACGAAAATATTTTATGATTTTTCTGGAATCTATCTATTTTTTCAGACTTCTCCGCTACCAGATGGCGATTCTCCTCGGAAGACACCAGATCTTCCTGGACTTCGAGGCGATGGATTTCCTTGACAGCGAGGAGGGGTCGAAGCTCAACGAGTTCAACCACAACTGCCGTCTCCACGAGTATTTCCATGCGCTGGCTAGGTTATTTTTGAGGATTACTGTAATTAAACGTTAAAATGATCATGTTTTGGCTAGGAAGGATTCCAAGGCTTCGACCAGTCTTATTTTCCAAGAACTTATATCCTTGTTAGGTAATTTGCAAAAATTACTTCGTTTCCAGGGAACTCGACATCATGGAGCCCAAAACGCCTGAGCAGGTCTACAAATCGCATCTCGAGCATACTCGTAAGATTTTGTTTCTAAATGAACAAATAGCTATCTTTCAAGAAATTAATATTTTTAATTCCTCTTCAAAGTGTTTGTTATATTTGAAGAACGCTCAAGACTTAAAAAACTCAAAAATGAAATACAAATTTCAAAAGAAACTTATAATACTCGTATTTTCTGCAGATTTCTCAAAATTCGACCCACCGAGAAAGTAGTGTGTCATGTCGAGAGAGTAAAAGAGCATGTCTTCTTAATCTCTCCCGGAAAGGTACACTTTTTCTGTGGGTCACTCGTTTTGAGAAGTCTGATGTTCTGGCACAACGGGTGTTCGCATGATGATCAAATCATTAAAAATCTATTTTTCCCAATTTGCAGGTCCATTCGGCCAGCCCGCGAATACGGACACGACCCGCATGGCGATGGCCAACTCGATCGTCAACGGCATGGTCAATTGTGGATACGGGTGCGACTTTTTAGGAAAAATGAATTTTCTCAAGTTTTCTGATATTTTTCCAATTTTTAAATTTTCAGCATCGACAAAATGATGGCCGAGGTCGAAGAGGCCAACAAGTGGTTCCACAAGTCCAAGGACTACGGTATGTTAATTTTCTCCTAATTTGCCAGTTACAAAACTACGGCACATAAATAGTTGGAGAGGGGAGGAGTGTAAGAGATGAGGGAAATAGTGTGGAAAACGTGTCATTACGACGTGCGTATTATTGTTGTTGCCACATGATTTTTTTTCAAACTGATACATGCTTCTTATTCGACTAAAAAGAACAACAGTAGAAAAACGGTAACTTCCGAAATTGTCGTATTTAACCAAATTAAAGCGAATTTTTCAGGGTTGCTCACCGCAGCCGCTTCACAAGGTCTGGTGTGGCGTTGGGACGTCGATACGGGTCTGACTCAGTGCGATCGCTTCCTCTATGTCGACTCGGATTTCGTCAAGGTACGAATAAATCATGAACTAGCCAAATTTGAACATTGTACGAAAAAAATCCTAATTTTTATGGGGGCGAGGGTTAAAAATGTTGAAGTTTTCAGGCGGGCACTTACCTTGCAATCGGCATCATCTCTTCGGGCATCCAGGATCCGTGCGACCCGGCCGGAGCGCTCCTCATCGACCACGTTCATTCGGATAGGTTAGTTGAAATTTTTCAATTGTTTTCAAGAAAAATCCAGCTCGTATCAAATTTTCTGAGATGTGAAAGAAGATAAAGATTTTTGAAGCATACTTTTCTTCAACATTTCCTTCTAATTTTGAACTTGAACAGTAATCCAATGGAGATTAGTTGAACTATTATTCTTCAACTTTCGAATTTTTTATAGAATTTTTGAAACTCATTTCTAAAATTACTGATTATGATATTCCATTGAATCGTTGTTCTCAAAATTTCGAGTAATTCAAGGATTTTTGAAGCCTAGAGAAAATTTGCTTATTAAAAATGAGCATTTTTCAGGCCGATCATGCGCATCGGCTCGATTCTGGGACTGGGATTGGCGTATGCGAATTCGAAGAGGGAGACCGTGATGAAGAACGAGGAGGGCGGCATCGTCTTCGAGTTGAAGAAGGTCGGCCATTTTCTCTCTATATTTTGTCAGTGCTTTACTGGCATTGTCAAAATGGAATTTTGAAATATGAAATTGTTGAAACTTACTGAAATGACACATTTCTGTATGTCGCTGAAGAATGATTTTAATCAAGTTGGTTTTTCAATATTTTACTTGTTAGTGGACCTCTAGGAATATCAGAAGAGCTTTACATACCATATCTATGATAAGTTGAAAAATAGTGAAATTTTGAGTTTTTCTAATTTTTGTTTTGTAGTCAGGACTTCACGCTATCAGGCTGAATATTTTGAATTCTTTTACAAAAGCGTGATGAAACATAATCAACACATACTTTATGAAATTTGACAATAGAAACTATCTAGGTAAATTAGTTATTATTTTATTTGGTATACATGACCTATTATTCTGGGACCGATCTATCAAATTAACTCTTTCTCGCCTCATTATATGACCCAATTTTGAAACTTCTCTTATTATTTTCAGATCCTGGCCGACACGAAGCCCTCTGCAACGCTGGAAGTCAAGGGTTTGACCGGTCTGGCTCTGGGAATGATTCTGGTAGGGAAATTATGCTAATTTTTCCACCTAAAAATTCATTTTAAAATATCAAAAATTTAGTCACTTTTGAATTGCAAATTTCTTCGACTTTTCTATAAAGAAACTATTTTCAGAAAATCTTCTAAAACGTTTTTCTATACTTTCTATCTAAAGATCTTTGATTTTTTAAAGAAGCATAAAATATTTGAGGTTTTAATTTTAGGTCGCCACCGCAGACAACACGGTCGCGATGGAGCTGTTGCAGTTTTTGATGGAGCGATCCGAAGCCGAATTGCAGGACACCAACATGCGATTCATCGCTCTCGGCATTGCGCTCATTTTCCTCGGTAACATTTTTCGAAGCGTATAGCAAATCCTGGCTCTTATCATTCGAAATATGCCAGAAAAATATCAGGTTTTCTGTGAAATGAAAAAGATTCGAAATATGTTTCGTGAAATACGTATTATTGATGCATTTTCTGTTAGATAGTGGAACAGCATTGAAAATTTTATTTATGCTAATTTTTTCAGGCACCCAAGAAAAGTCGGATGTGTTCGTCGAGTCGCTGAAGTCGCTCCCGACGCCGTTCGGACAGGTAAAAAATAAATGAACTCCGGCCTAAAAATTTAACGTGTATCATTTTAAATCGTTTTGTTTTTTTTCTAAAATTGACCGAATTTGACTACAGATGGTCTCCACGCTTGTCGATGTCTGCTCCTATGCCGGCACTGGAAACGTCCTCAAAATTCAGGTTGATTTTTGAATCTTGTTTATCTTTTATTTTTCTAAATTTTTGAGAAAATAACAAATTTAGAACCTCCTCCATATGTGTTCCGAACACTACGAGACTGTCGACGATAAGAAAAAGAAGGTTTGTTTGTTGTTAAAGATAGCTGCGAAACTATGGTTAAACAGTTTCAAAAATACGCTGTCAATTTGAAAGATTTTTGAAACATCTTTTCAACTGAAATTTTTCCAAATAGGAGAATGAATCTTTTCCAAATATGCTAATTTCAGAAGGAGGACGCGAAGAACGCCAAGAAGGAGCCAACCAAGCCGGATTTGTCGAGTCAGCAGGCCGTCGCCGTGCTCGGAATCGGGCTTATCGCTATGGGCGAGGACATCGGATCCCAGGTCGGGGATTTCTTTTCTTTGATAAATTATATCATTCTTAAAAATTGAAGCGTACTTCAAAAGTATTGACAGAAAATTGAGGGGTTTTTGTATAATTTGCTAAAATCAAGCTTCACTCTTTACAAAAATCATGTTTGAGGCAACTCGTTTTTAAACTTATGCAGAAAATATTGAAGCTAGCATTCTAAAATTAAAATATTTGTATTTTTGAAACTTATTGATTTTTGTAGATGGCGCTGCGCATGTTCGGCCACTTGATCCGCTACGGCGAGCCAGTGATCCGTCGTGCGGTTCCGCTTGCATTGTCCCTCCTCTCTGTCTCCAATCCGCAGCTGAACATCCTCGAGACGCTCTCCAAGTTCAGGTAAATTGAAAGCGAAAAAGCATCTTTCTCTAATTTTTTCTTTCCCGAAGAATAACTTGGGCATTTCGATATTCTTGTCGATTTTCTTTGAGAAAAATATATTTTTAAAACTTTCCAAATTCAGTCACGACGCCGACCCCGACACCGCGCACAACGCCATCTTCGCTATGGGATTGGTAGATTTTTAATTTGTCTATTCAAACTTTGAAGACAATTTATTGATAATTGAAAATTTATTTGTTAATATAAGTATAGTGAGGTCAAAGCGTTATGAAAATTCACGCGCGCATTCCAAAATAGTTTTTCGCGAAAATACCCTGCTATCATCGGATCACAGCCCTGATCAGGCATTGCGAAGGTCAACGCATGGAAAAATTTCACTTTTTTTATGTTAATTATTAAATTTCTATAATTTCTGTTTCTAAATTTGTATTTTTTTGTTTTTTAATAATTTCTTCCAGGTTGGCGCCGGCACGAACAATGCCCGTCTGGTCGCGATGCTTCGTCAGCTCGCCAGCTACCACCACAAGGACCAGGTGAAACTTCGAATTTTCAAATATGTTTCTTCTGAACCATAAAATATCTTTGAAACTTCCTTCATTCAGTGCGATTCAACTTATGGTTGCGAAAACCTACCCCCTGATAACTGGATGAATTGATTATTCTAATTACCTCACTTAATTATCTAATTAATTGCAGGTCTCGCTGATGTTGGTGCGTATTGCGCAGGGCATGACGCATCTGGGCAAAGGCACGATGACGCTCTCGCCGTTCCACTCGGACAGGCAGCTGCTGTGTCCTTCCGCGCTGGCCGCCCTCTTCACCATCTGCTTCACGTTCTTGGATGCTAACAATACGGTATACTAATTTTCATCTCTGATTTTTTTCTAAATTTTATGACTAGAAATAGAGAACAAATGGTGTTTGTACATTTCTTTACAAATTAAAGTAAAGCGAGTGGTTTAATTTCTTGAATGTAAAAATATAGCAGAGGAATTTCTAATATTCTATTTTTTTATCTTTGGAAATGAAAGTGTTTGTAAAAGAAGGACTCAATTCATTTTCGAAGAGGTTCTCATTTAACTTCGCGGAATTGTGGCAATTTTCTTTTAATTTTTATTGTAAATAACCCGGAGGTGTCAAAATTGTTATGGGAAATCACTCTATTTTATTATGGTTTTGTGAAACACACTCAATTTTATATTCGTTTTGCAAGACTTAATTGGGATAATTATACCTCATTTATGATCGTTTTCTGAAACATAATTTTAAGAAACTTGGACGAAGTAATTGAAATGTGAAAAAGCAAAATTAAACATGATTGACTTTTCCCAATTCTCAGGTGCTGAACAACAAGCAGCACTACCTGCTGTACACGCTGGTGTTGGCCATTCAACCCCGCATGCTCGTCACACTCATCGAGGACGACCAGAGGCCTGGCAGTCTCAAACAGGTCAAACTTATTCTTTAAAAAATCATTTTCTATGTTTCAAAATGGCTTGAAAATATATAGAACTTGCAAAACTCGATGTTAGAAACCTTACAATTAGTAGGCGATTTTGTCTCAATTATTAAAAATTCCTCAAGTTTCAAAAATGCTCAAAAATTATTTTTATTGCATCATGTCAATCAAGATTCGTAAACCAGTTGCAACTCAAACTGAGCTTCTTTAATTAAATATCGCGCAACTCTGATATTTTCGAGTCACGATGATTCAAGTATGTTTCAAACTTTTGAAAACTTCATTTAAACAAGAAAAAACTCGGTGTGTATCCGATCTCTTTTAATAATTAGTTTCAAAACGAAATTTTTCCAGATCTCCGTCTCGGTGCGTGTCGGTCAGGCCGTGGACGTCGTCGCGCAGGCGGGCAAGCCCAAGACCATTACTGGATTCCAGGTAAGATATTCCAAATTTATCGAATTAAAGAAAAGTCTATTTTTAAAAGTCGTGAAAAAGGCTAATTTTTTCATATTTTTCATGGAAAATTCTTGAGATCATCAAAAGATCTTTGAAACCTATAAAAATTTTGAAAATAATAATTTCAGACTCACACCACGCCCGTCCTCTTGTCGTACGGTGAGAGAGCGGAATTGGCTACAGAGGAGTACATCTCGCTCACGCCCTATTTGGAAGGTTCGCGATTTGTTCTAGTTTTAAAGCTACACAGAGAATAGAATATGAAAATTGACTAATTTTCTTAAACCACCCTTTTCGATTTTATAAGAAAATTTGTATTATTGGTTATAGATATTCGATTTTTGGGATGATTAGGCAATATTTTTATATAGAATGACGATATTTCTTGAAACTTATTTTTTAAATTGAAAAAACGGCATTTTATATGAAATTCGAATTTTTCAGGTCTGGTGATCCTCAAGAAGAACCCCGAATACGAGGCGGCCAAACCGACCGACAAAAAGAAGTAAAATAAATTGTCAAAAATCGCCCCCAAAAATTTTGGAAACCACTCCCGGTAAATCCAGTAATTTCTCTCCCCTAATTGATCGGATCCGGACTTTTATCCGGCCAAGAAAAGCGGAAATAATAAATCGCCTCTCGAATTTTTTCTTTCTATTTTCTAGAAATTTCCGTTTCATCGAATTCTTGTGCAAATGATCTTCATTTTATCACTACTCTTTGGACTTTTTCCTAATTTATTGCAAACTGATTTTTGTTTTATCGATTTTTATTTATTTGAACATTTACTCAAAACAGGTGTTTCTTATTTCTGGAAAGAAGATTTTGATCATTTTTCTTTTCCGTTTTATCTTCATTGTCATAAATTTTATCGCGCTTTTTCGAATTGTTTTGATTGGAAAGTGGAGAATAAAGATTGAAGTTTTAGGATTTTTCGTACGATTTTAGATTGTTATGCGGTTTCTTAACCATCGGAATATATTTATTTGTGATTTTGTCTAACATTGATTATTTTACATTTTTGGAAGTCCCAAGTTATAGAAAAAATCTTAGCAAGTGATCCTTTCTAATCATTTTCACTACTTATGGCTTAAGGTTTCCAAATTATCGCTTTTTAAGAGGGTACCGCAATCTTTTCTAATTATAGTATCCCAAATGGCAGATGACGTGGACGAAATTCAGATGAGCGACGACGACTCTGAGGGCAACGACACTCATTTGCAGGTTAGTTTTTTTAGGGATTTGTTTTTGAATACTGCAAGACCTTCGTGAAATCGCATCGAATATAAACGAATGGTGCGATCTAGAAAATTCTCAATCATCTAAAAATACGTTTTCTTTTTTTAAGAGCCATAAATTCCCATGCGATATGGAAGTTATTATCTGAAAAAATTATTAGGTATTTCAAATTTTCAAAATAAGTTTCGACCAATTCATACACCTGAAGACTACCTCAAGTTAGTGTTTGAATACGATAACAGTTCAAATCTCTAAAAATATAATTTGATTCAGATGGACCCGCACTTCGTCGTCGACATCGTCGAGCAGCGCGTCAGAATTCTCCAGAATCGACCTGACGAAAACGATGATAACTACGTCTGTCTCGAGAAGATTTCAGGTTTTTTTTCTTCTAAATTTTATGCATTTTCGACATCCATTGCCGAACTTAAAAAATAAGTTATTTTGTTGAAACTTTTTAAACCCAATTCTTCACAAACACAGTGAATTTTAGTTGAAGAATACGAAACATTTGGCCAACTTTGGACCGATGACACTGGCTATGAATATGATGACGACTACATTTGTGAGATTTTATTGATTTTTAAAAATTGTCCGAGAAATATCGAATTCCCAGTCTGCGAACATCCCGACTGTGAGACGTATTACTTCGGTTCGTGCCGGGAGCACCCGCTCTTTCTCGTCAAGGACAGGGAGAGCAATGTGAGGAAACTGAGCATTTTTTTTTTTTAAATCGCGTAGAATAATTGAAATTCGGAAGAAAATCGGGGAAAAATTAATCATTGAAAAAGTACAACTTGAAATTTTCAGAGAAACGGCCTTCGGGCGAGAAACACGATTCCGGCCTTTCTGCGCATCAAGAAATCCGAAATGCCCAATGCCGGACTCGGCGTCTACGCCAACACTTTTATTCCGGTTGGTCGATTTGTTTGCCCCTTGTAGCTCCCACCCTCCTTTTTTTCTTTTCTCGTGCTACTTTTCGAAAAAGCGGATAGGAATTACAGTGGCCATTTTTTCAAGTTTTTGAATAAGTTTCAAAATTGATCTCGGAAAAATTTCGATATTCTAATTTCTCGGCTATTTTCCGTTATTTCTTTAAAAATGATAATTTTGAAAAAGCAAAATCTTTGAATACGTTTCAAATATTTCTTTAATTCGAGGAGATAATATTTCAACGTTGTGTGCCCAAATGAGAATGTTATAAATAAAGTAGAAAAATGCAAAAAATGAAATTTTTAGAATTTCAAATTTGTTAAGATCGGCATCGTATTCGGTCCATTTGAAGGCGTGCTTGTGAATGACGAGAGCAAGGTGGAACGTGACGGTTACGCGTGGCAGATTCGCGGCAAAGGTAAGCTTTAAAAGTCTATTATCTTCAACATTTCTAACTTCAAATTCATAAATTTTCATAATTTTTGTTTTTCCGTAATTCAAACGATCCACCAAATAATTAGCTTATTCCATTATTTATGAAAAATCTGAAACTTATCAAAATGAAATCTAACTTTTTATTTGGTTTTTGTTACTCAGATGGGTCGATATGATTAAATGTTTGAATCATGTATTGACTTTTGAGAAATTTAAGACTTATTTCTATTTTCCCAGACCCCAACAACTCGTTGTTTCTGGACGCGAGCGACGAGCATTATTCGAACTGGATGAGATACATCAACAGTCCTTACGGTTAGGTTTTCGGAATTACGCAAATTTTCAATTTCATTTTCCTAAGCACGTTACCGCTATTCAACAAATTCACTTGAATTTCCTAATTTGTCAAGTTATTTTGAAACATTTTTAAATTTTAAGTCTGTATTTTCAGACGAGAACGAGCAGAACATTGTGGCGTTCCAATACAATGGAGCCGTTTACTATCGAGTCATCAGACCGATCACCGCGAATGAGGAGCTTCTGGGTAAGATTTTCTTTCCCGGTTTCAAAATATCGACTTTTATGTTTCAAGAAATGTCCTATTTTGCTGAAAAATTTTAAAAGATGATGGTGTCTCTTATTACAATACTAAACTTTAAAGAATCACCCTAAAATGTATGAGAATGTTATTATTGATTTTTTTTTTTCAAAAATTCATTCTTTTCGTCGTTTAGTCTGGTACGGTGATTCGTACGGAAAATGCATCGTGGCGAAATGTCGTCAGAAGTCAACACGTCGTATAGAGCACCATCACATTCCCATCGAGAAGAATCCCTTCGTTCGATATTAAACGACGAAAGTTACCGAGTATCGTAAAGATTACAAAAATTAGCCTTCTTGGAAAATTCATTCATTTCATCAATCTATTTGAAAAGTGCACTTACCTTTGACGTAAAATAGCTCTGGTAAAGGCGAAAAACTCTGGGTAACTTTTCCATGCAGCTAAAATTTGTTTCCGATTTTGTATGTTCTTAATTTTACTCGTAATTTTTCAAATTTAAATGTCATATCAGAGAGTACCGCTCTAACAATTCATATCTTATCATCATTTGTTTTTTAATGTTTACTCAGTTTTTTATTTTCTAAGAAACTGTTATTTTCAAACCATTTCTTATGGTATCACTTCATTTTCTTCTTCCTTGTAACAATAAAAATGGTAGTGAAGTGGTGCCATACCAAAAATCCCAAATTTCTACGTCTCTTTGTGACATCAAAGAACCTATGATAGTTGCCATTTTAGATGGGTTCATTTTCTATGTGTTGTGATGAATGGTATTTACGTGATGATTATTTCGAAAACCCGGTTTTTATTGTGATACCCATTTTTTCGGACTGGCGTGATTACTCTGCATTAGGGCTACGCGAATTCTAAATTTTTGTTTAATTCGAAGTAACTGTATAATGCTTAAAGATAGGAAAAGATGAAGAGCAAGCCACTCCCACAAATCTAAATCCCACTTGCAAGGTCGTTACTCTCTTTCTCTCTTCCTCTGCTTTTGAACGATGAGGTTCTCTCGAAATGCGTCTAATTATTTTCGCTTATCGACTTTTCTATCTTTTAGATTTTCTTTTTCAAAAACATTTTAATTTCGATCGTTGTGAAATTCGATTTTTACTCGTTACTCGCTTTTTTCATTCTTTTGAAGAAAAAAACTTGACCTATTTTGTGAAGACCGAATAAAATTCTTTCTTTGAAAATGAATAATCGTCCAATTATCTCAATTTAATTACCGTTATTATCGGTTTAATTACCTCTAAATTTTCGGCTAAAAAATAAACTTAAAATTTTTTAGGGTTTCTTGCAGTTGGTCTGGAATTGGGATCGAATTTTTCGAGCCGTCAGAAATAGTCTATTCGGCCTATATTCGACTACTAACTAGGTGAGTTGGGATCAAACCAGGTTAGATTTTTTTATTTTTAAAGAAAGCAGGAATATTCTGATCCAGCTAAATTCAATGATTCTAACAGAACACTGTATTGCATGAGTGGTATTTCAAGAACTCATATTTGTCTATGAAAATGCTAAAATTTGGATTGCAAAGTTCTAGAAATGTAACTACCGTATTTTATTTATTAGAGGGAGTGGATTATTTTATTGGTATTTCATCAAAAGCAGTCTGAAAACTAATTATCTAAATTTGTGTATTTCCGAAGCATATGTATTCTGAGAAACTACCTAAAATTGCTAGAAATTATGTAATTACGAGATTATTTTCGAGAAAATTCTCATAAATTATGAAGTGGTGTTCAAAATGTGCTATTCCACTACGTATTCCCATCTCTAGTCAGTGGCTACTTGCCCAGAAATCTGGTATTATTAGGTCAAACCAAGTGCTCCTTATTATTTCCCTGGATTTCGATCGATATCTAAAATTTTCAACAACTATCATTGTCGAGGCGTTCTAGTACATGAAATTACGCTAAAATTCTTGCTAAACTCCATAGGATTTCGAAGATTTGCTGAAAATTCCTCGACTTTCCCGGACATTTATTTTCGCCTCTAATATTCTCAAATTCGTCTTCGTTTAGTGAGCAAAAACGATGTCTGACCGTGGCCGCTCTCGTCAACGTTCCGTACTTCTGTCGGAGTTCTACAGGTTGATTTTTACTTCCTCAAAAGTTTAAAATGGAATTCGTTAAACTCAATTCACCATTCGGACGATTCAAAAACGTTGAAAAAGAACATAGGTTTCAATCTATCCATTTCGAAAATCACTTGATCAATTTCAATATGCGCTGTGTTACAGAAGTATCAAACTTAAAGAAATAAAAACTTTAGGTTTTGATTTTCAGAAGACGTTTCGGCAGTCATAGCCCTACCGAATACATGAATTTGCGGATCTCCGGGTTCAGAGAGAATTTGGAGCGGGACGAGATCAAATCCCTCCTCACCAAGGTCTTCAGAGACTATCAGCCTTTCGAGGTGATTTTTAAAATATTATTTTTGTTTATTTTTCTATATCCGTGGTTTTTATCGAAAAAGAATGAAAATCAGATGTTTTGAAGCTCATTTGGAAGATTTGAACTTCGATAGGGTAAAGTGCAATTCATCAGTCAGATTTATATATTAATGGATATGAAGATTTCTTGAAACCTAATTAGGAAGTGATTTTTCGAGATGGAATCAGTTGGAAGATGCATTGATGAAACTATAAAGCTTCCTCTTTTGAATATTTCTTGAAACGTTTATAAAAAATAATTTTATAACCTTTTTAAGATCAAAGTGGTCCGCAACCCCGGGGATGACGAGCGCCTTGCTTATGTGAACTTCGAGACGGACGGTGTTGCCAGGCATATTCGGTAATTTTTTCAGATTTTTAAGTCATAGAATCTCAGAACTATTTATATCAAATTGGCAAAGAAAATCACTATTTTGACTAGTCTTGAAATTTGACACTTTCGATTACTTTTCGGAAAGTGTTAACTTAAAGCTTCTCTTGAGACTTATCTAGTTTATCAGGTGTTAGTGCTCTTCAGATTACACTAGTTTCAAGATCTCTACTCTGGTTGTTCTCTGAACTCACTAAATTTATCAGATATTTTGTCTATTATTATCAAATGAATGAAAATGATTTTATCTTACTTTTTTGAAGCATATTTTTCAAAAAATGACATTTTTAGTCACAACATGGGTGATCAGCTGAAGTCCTGCCTTGGGCGACACGTGATTTGCGATCCGGCCGGGATTCTCAGAGACCAGGAGGGAAAATACATCCCAGACAGGTTCAATAGAGCTCTTCAGGTAGAAATTTTCCTTTAAATCCAATTGCTTTCTATTTTTAATGTTTTAAAAAAATTCTAATAAGATTTTTTCGACAATCGATTCATAGCAGCAATTCATGCTATTAAAAAATAATTTTTCTACCAAAACACACGACTTTCGAAACTGTTCCACGACAAACTTATATGAAAGTGAAACGTATCTTTGTAGCAAAGAAGAAAATTTTCGTGGGAAGAGGTCACGATATATCCCAAAATCCTAAAATAGTAGACCAACATATTTAAGGAAAAAATATCGAATTTTGCAGGGCGGTGATCGCACTGGGCGCCGCTCGCCTGATCGTCGTCATCGAAAAGAGCCCCAGCAGTGGAATCTGAATCAGGACGACTCGGAAGCCACCAGAACCTTGTTCGTCGGAAACCTGCCTTCGGATATCAATGAAGCCGAGATCAGGAGGGTTAGTCGGCGTTTATTTCAGTTTATTCAAATTTCCAAACTTTCATTTGCACCTTCGTCTTTGTTTGTTGTTTTTGAAGCATATTCTTTTCATTTTTTCTTTCCTTAAAAATCTCTAAATATTTTATTTATCTAAAATTGCAATTTTTCAGGTCTTTGAATCATACGGTAAAATCGAAGATATCGACATCAAATCGGTGAACAACGCGGATGCCGCGTTCGCGTTCGTCATGTTTCAGGTATTTTATGCTAGTTTTTAGAAGTCTGCTAAATTCCAACTTCCAGACCATCGACCAAGCCCGTTTAGCAAAAAGAGAAGAGCATGAACGTCAAATACGCCCTGGCTCGACCTACTGCAAAATCGGATACGGGAAAAGTCAAGTAAGTTCAAAGTTTTAGCTTAAATCTGTTGGAAATCTATTTTAAAAGTATTTTTTCTGAAAATTCAAATTCCAGGTTTCCCGAAAAATCTGGATCGGCGGCTTAGGGTCGTGGGTGAACAGGGACATGCTCACCTCGGAATTTGACCGATTCGGCGTCATCGAGAAAATGGAATATCATGTAAAAACTAATATTTTTAGCGAAAAAATTGGAAAAATCCTAATTTTCTACAGACATTTTTGCCTTGACAGTTGTGCATTCAAAAAATACGTATTGCAGAGTGGCGCCGAATTCGCGTACATCCGCTTTACGAACCAAAATGCGGCACAGGACGCCGTCAAGGCTATGAAAAGCCTGTCTTTAAATGGGCACAGGATTTTCGTCGATTATACCAAGTAAGGCGTTTTTATTTCTATTTCATTGGCTTGTAAACTCGAAAATGGCTCCCATCGTCTTTCGGACGATTTAATCTTTGTAAAGGTATTTTGTGAAACATAACGAACATATTTAGTCGAAAACGACACCGCCCCTAAGAACTATTTTCTTTTTCTCTAAAAAATGAAAATTAAAAATAAAATCTTCAAAAATTAAGGGATGATACCGTCCCGAAGGACGTCGGAATTCGGAAGCGTCGTGCGTCGAAGTCACCTCCCCCAAGAAGATCCCCTCACTCCCAGACACAGACCCAGATCATCAAGACCATTGAAGAACTGGATGAGGAGTATGCATCTACTTGGCAAGGACAGGTTGGGGTTCTTTTTTTTCCAATTTATTCAAATTTTGAAAATTAAAGAGGATTGATACTTTTTAGAAATCCTGAATTGTTAAATTCTTAGAAATGAAAGGTGAGAATAACTGGTGAAAATTCTTTGAAAAAAATTGAAAAACACAATATTTTACGCTTTATGCGAAATTCAAAAGAAATTTGAGTTATTTGATAGAGACGAAGAAAAATCACTGGATTAAAAAAATAATAATAATTTTATTAAAATGAAAATTCCAGATGATCATCAAAAAGACGGAGTGCAACGTGAAGTTGTACCGCATTGCCGGGGCCGAGACGCTCCTTCAAAAACAGCTGCGCGACGAGGAGGGCGATCCGCTAAAGTTGATCGTTTCGCAAAGGTAGCAATTTTCTTTATTTTGTAAAATTTATAGGTTTTAAAGAAATGATATATAACTATCTCCAAGTATCTTTCAGTGCCACTAATCTAAACGCAACATTTATTTTAAGAAATATAGTCAAGTCTATAAATTTCGGAAAGCGCATATTTTTTCTGAAATTTATAGAAAAGCCTTGATTATGTTTCAAAGAAACTAAATGCAATGTCTCCACAAGCTTTATTCGATCTTTATATAATATGAAAAAACAACTAAATATTGCTTTTTCAAAAATTAACATATTTCTAGACTTGCCCTTGCGGGTCAGCAGTCGCTATTGGAGAAGATCGAGACGACATCGCAGAAGCATCTGAGCGTGATGATCGCCGTCGGCAAGAAGAGCGACGACGACTTGAAAATGCTCGTCCGATATTTGAGGGAGAAGGATGCTGCAGGTGGAGATTTTTCTAAATTTAATAAAAACCGATTTTTTGTATTTTTGCATTGGTATAAAAATCTTGTTTCGTTTTCTAGGATGGTATTTTGGGTATTTTTAGAGCGCGCTCAGACTTTGTTCACTCTAGGACGAACATTGTGAAATAGCGTTGATCGGCGAGAGAGTACTACGAGCAGTGCCTCTCTGCGATCTCATATCGAACAACGCGCTATTTCTCGATGCTCGTCCTAGACCGAACAAAATCTGAACGCGCACCCCTTATAGAATCTTTATTCATTTCATGCCCCAGATGATGATTACTGATTGAATATGTAATTGACCAGCAAAAATATATACTAGCTTTTATAAGTGATTTTTAAACATGCCTGAAACATTAAAAGATTACACATCTCGAATTTCATAAAATTTGACAAAAATATGAAATATTGTCAATTTTCAGGGGTGATCTCTCTTCCTTCCGCCTATGTCTACATTTTCCCCTACTCCGAAGCAGCGCTAAAGATGTTGTCGATTTTCTCGTCCCAGGTATCAGAATCGAAAAAAAAAAAATTTAAGAGTTAATAATGTACTTGTGTAAATCACATTGTAGTCTTAATTTAAACATATCTAAATTTTAAAAATTCAGGTCCGCGTTCTGACCCCAGACTGCAACTACCTTCTGTGCGTCTTGGCGAACAGTACGTAATTCATTTAACTCGTTTCAATTTTTAGTCTGTTATTTTTATTTGATTTGAAAGATTCCGAAATGGTACAGCTAAAAAATACCCTGGCCCAGATAAAATTTGAATTTTGCTTGATAATGAAAGCTAAAAAATATATCTTCCTGTACTATTTCCCCTTTCGAATGTTCAAATTCCTAATTTATTCGCCATTTCAAGGAGTAAAATGAAAGGAGCGTGACTTTTTTTTTTTAATTTCAAACTCCACTCCTTTGCGTTTTATCTTTCTGAAATGGCTTTTCTATTTATTGTTCTATACATTTTACACCTGTATTTTTTGAATTTGCTACGCTATCTACTCGGTAAAATTCGTATTTTGTCTAAAATTTTACTTTGCTACTATTTTCTCTAAAAATTTAGCGTATTTTAATTTTAATTTTGTATAAAAATATTCCCTAAGATCTTCAAAATCGTCGGATTTTATTTGATTTTGAACCTTAAAGTCACTATTCTACACGGCTTTAGGAAATTTGTATTTGTCTGTTTTATTCTATATTCATTCGGTCCTCGCTTACGCGTTGATCTATGAATAAAATCTGAAAAAAATCAAAATTCAAATAAAATTTTCAGATTGGAGCGTAATGTTACGTTTTAAGAAAGAAAAAAACAAGAAAACACAATTCTTTTTCTGTAAAATGCTTGATTCAATAAATTCTTGATCATTATTTAGTATCTAGCAAGCCATTTCGAAAAACTACCACCTCACCACATCTTTAAAAGAAGAGGAAAAAGAAAAAAGTAGAGGGCGGGGCGTGGTGTTTCTTCGTAACAAAAAGACGTGGTACTATGCCATTTGAAATAGATTTATTACATTTGGTTTCGATCATAGGTTTTTCGAGACAATTTTCAAACTAAATTTATCAAGAATAGAAGTTTCTGGTTGTGATCCTTTATTTTCGAGATGGTCGACATAAAATACCCATTTCCGATTCGGCAATTTAACTACGAACCTAAACTTATGCAGATAAACAATAGATTACTTTAGGGAATTTTGAATATCGGTGTGTTATATATAAAATGTCGTTACGATTTCTTAGAAAACGTGACAACATTCTGTAAATAACGTAACGGCACTTCGTATGTTATGAAGCAAAACGTCAGTAACGTCGTAACGACGAGTTGAGTTTGTCATTACGCTTTGATTCAATTTATATTCCTGAAATTTAAACCTACCTGTATTCGTTTGTATTGATTATTTCAACCGACCATGAATATTGCCGGATGCTCATGAGAAATTCGTGAATAATGTCCCAAGACCATTTTTTCTCAACATTTTTAATTTCAGTGAATTCCCACTTTCTAAATATCGGCAGAGATGCGAATAGGTTTTTAAGGAAGGTGGATAATTTCACAGATCCCGCGAATATGCTTAGATTATCAGAAGAAACGAATGGCAGGTCTCGTAGGATGGATTTGTCCATTTTGTGAAATTGCCAATTCTGAAATGCAGGTTTGAAGAATCTGTATTATACGCCTCATTTGGAGCGAAATGAGTGGTGTGTAAGTGGGATTAGTCAAACTGATGCGAACGAGCTATCGTTGACACTCTGCGTCTCTCACTTTCCCATACTCTTACACACGCAGCGCGCCCGCTATTATTATCTTATCTTCACGCTTAAACATTTATTTTGCTCATAGTCGGGAATGCAGGATGCTAAAATACTGATTATTTGGTCATCTACTTTATAAAATTAGAATAGCTAGTTTTTCAATTTCTCGCATAAATATGATGAAAATGGGAAAAACCAAAGAAGTATCTCTTTTTCAGCTCTAGTTGCGTCTCATAAATAATGATCAGTTTCTCACGTGTTTGTGATAATTCTACTAAAATGTACCACGTTTTTAAGCTGAGGTAATTGTAGAGTTGAACCAATCTGACTGGTAGCTTTGAAGCAGAACTCATTGTTTCCTTAATATTTGATTAGTTTCATTTTATAATTATTCGCAATTCCTTGAGGTTTATGAATTGAGCCATTTTTAATGATTGATATTACCTGAATGCAAAATTGCTGATCTTTCAAAGCGTCGCTTATCTTCTCTCCCAATTCGTAAAAATCGACATTTTACCTTCTTATTGACAATTTTGGCACGACTTGAATTCAAAGCATCGATAATGGACCAGAATAATGAATTATTTCTTATGCCTTCCTAAAACACTATTCAGAGGATAACTTTTCAACTATTTCTATTATTCTTATTGATCCTTTAATGTAAATATTCTGTTTAATTGTAATAATAGTAAATTAATTTTTCTAAATAAATAAGAGAAATGGTGAGTATATATATTATTCACATGCAAACTTACAATTGTTAAGTTTTGAATATCAAAATTTCCAAGAAAATGTTGCAGTTCAATTGGAATGTACTCATATCTATGACTTATTACACCATTGACACACTTATTATAATATGAATGCCATGCCATCTTGACGTTCTTCTTCAAGTAGAAAAGATCTAAATTTCATCATTTTGGTAGATTAATTATTATTCCTTACCTTTGACATATTTGAAGTATTTGATGAACTTTTGATTTTTCTCTTTATCAATATCATGAAATTTTATCCTTTCACAAGGGTTTCGTACACATAGATTGACCATGATGGTGTATTTCTTTCTGTTCCTTTCTAATCGCAGCTAAAAGAATTTGGATCACGAATAATTTAAGGATGAATTTATATGTGAATAAAAATTTCGATTTTCAATGGCTTTAGATATTTTTTATCATTAGATAAAGTATTGTGAACTTGTGGATTATTCAAAAGCTATTATTATCGAGTGAATGCAGTTATATCTGCATCATTGTTGAATGTTAGTAATTTATTCTTTCGGGGTACAGAGAATGACAAAATAAGTACTGTCTTGAGTAGAACGGATTGTGAATTTTTCAAGGCTAGATATTTAATATAACAATAAGATAGTAGTTATTTACCCAAAGCTTCTTTCCAGTCATTTCTCCAATAATTTTCACGTTCTCGTGGAAAATTCGAGGTTTCAAAGCAAAATTTTGATATTTTCCAATGATTTTCATCAATCTTTTATTGGTCCATGCTAATTGTTCAATCTCATAATAGGTCAGATATTCACAGCTCTGAAGAATCAGTTCAACAGGCAAATGGGATAACATTTCTAAAATTTAACAAAAATCCAGTTATTTATTAGGAAAATATTGTCAAAATTCACCAGGCTAAGCAAATAATTCGTAAAATAAAAAATAATCGATAAATCGTTATAATTCGAAATAAAAATTTTAAAAAATAGCAGAGATGAGTAAACAAGATCGATATGCTTGCAAATCGAGTACTTTCTCGCTTATCGCGTTTTGTTAATAAACTCACATAATATTCGTCAGAATGTCATTTGTGCGATTATTGTTAGATAGATTATAAAATCTGTGTAATGAGGAATACTAGCATTTAGTCATATGATTTTTTACTTATTAATATTAAAGAACATTCCAGAGAAAGAATGATATTTCGAGGTAGTCGAGCTCGAGAATACTGTCTATTACGAATGTTGTATTGTGTGCAGTTGAATGCATAAATGAAGGATTACTGTTGACGCGAGACTTGTAGATGAACAGAGCAGGGCTGGGCGGAATTCGGAAATCCGCCCGGCCCTGATTCGTATTGAATGTAAAATTTGGAGTGTTGTACTTAGGTCGGCTCTTAGAAAAAGACACCGGGTTTTCTAAGAAATAGTATGGGGAGGCAAGATAGGAAAAGAAAAAAGCCGGTGTCTTTTTCTATTAGCCCTTAGGTCTGCATGTTTTCGATTCACTAGTGGAATTCTAATTGAAACATTGGTTGCTGTAACATTGATCAGACTAACGAATATATATGACTGATAAGAATGTAGTCCTAATAAATCGATGCTCCATATCAGAGCCAATGAGAAAAGTAGTGGATAGCGATTACAAAACTAGTGCTTCATTTGCTCTTTGCAAGCGTTCAATTGGTATCGATTTTCGTAATAAATACAATCCTAAGGCACTAATTTTCAATTTCCAAAGCATTTCAGTGCATTTTTGTTCAATCTGAGATAAAATTTGAATGATTTGATTATTATTTTTTTACAGAATAGTTGTAAGATTTCTCATCATTTAAAATTTTCGAAATTCGTCTAATTTCGATGCTCCTTGATTATTTATTTTGGCGAGTGAATGGAGCAAAGTATCCGCGCCCGGGCATTGCCTAACGTTGAAAAGAACGAGAAATCTGTCGCGTTTCTTTTTCTCTCATTCAATGATATTGCAACCAGGGTTGAGACGAAATTAAATTCGAAATTTCGAAGAGACGAGCAGAAAAAAGACGTAAAAAATCGCAACAGGAAGAGAGTAGCTGGAAAGATAATGTTCGAAATTCTTCTAAAATTATCAAGGCTAGATGCTATATGGACGATTGGGCCGTTATGAAGGCCACACCGGCTTTAGCCTAATTTAATCGATAGTAGATCGTTGTCTTAGAAAAAGCCTAGAGCTTCCATATGAGCTCAATTAATTAACCTCGTACTACTATTTATTACCGAAGTTTTAATATTGTCGTTGATAAATGTTTTCAGAATTTGTGATTTCATTGATTTTTACTGAACCGGTTTGTACCGAGATGATACTTGCTCATTTTTGCTGATTTTTTAATGGTTTGATTTATAGATGGGTTCTCCAGAAAACATAGACAGTAATAGACTATCAAATGAACGTAAAAGCATTGAAAGCTCAATACACGGATCCGGTGACGTACCACAGAAAGACATATGGAGTGAGAATGGATTTGTAGAATATCACTCATTCTTGATTTTCAGAAAATGTCGAATCTGCTCCAGATCCAACTCCGAACAATCCCTCTGTCAAAACGATCACGAGTGAAGCCAGCGAAAATCCACATATTCGTGATGCAATCGCTATCGATATCGGCACGTCGAAGTGCAATATCGCCGCCTGCAAGGACAAATACATTCAGATCATCGAGCATGGTGCCTCATCTTCATATTTTAATGCAAACATGGTATTTTTAGAGTCAAGTCGATCTGTCCCGTCATACGTCGCTCTGTCGGAGCAGGGTGAATGGCTGGTCGGTAAAATGGCTGAAAACTACGCTGTTTGTCTGCAGAATGTCATTTACGGTTATTTTAAATATCCAACATGTCTTTTAAGAAATGCTTTTAGATATTCGATGGCTTTTGGGAAAGAGTCAGGAATATATTAAAGGAGTGCATGATCAAAAGAAATACTTCTTTAAACAGATCAATGAGGAAAGAGGCGAGAGATTATCATGAATGCTTTATAATTACATTTCCAGGAATTGCAACATTCGAAATGATCGTTCCAGGTCAAGAAAATCCAGAATTTGTCACTGCTGAACAAGTATTTGCAAAATTGCTCGAGACACTTTTCACTACAGCCTATAAGAATCTTCAGGTATGTATTTACTTCTATTATGATAAGTTATTTAGAGTACTCAATTACAGCGTCCTACAACTATAGCAATTACTGTTCCAATAAAATCGGAGGAGAATTACAAAAAATTAGTTAGCGATTATGCAGAAAATGCAATGAAGCGTATCGTTGATGCAATGCCTTCTTCGACTACTACGCAAGATCAACCAGAAGTAATTATTCCATTGGATAATATTCCAGTCGAGCTAATTGATGAACCAATTGCTGTCGCGGCAGCATATGCACCCAGATTGAACATTCACCCGAAAGGCGACGTAGCGCTCGTTTTCTGTATGGGGGCAGGATACTTGCAAGTCGCGGCATATTTTATCCAGCAAAAGGCCCGGCAAGAGGTAGAATCATGTGAGCTTCCAATAATTAATGTAAATTTAGAAAGTGAGCCACTGGACTGACTGGGTTATAACTCAAATTTCTGGAATTGAATCAGTTGCTGTTGAAAACTTTGCTGGTAATGACATCGATAAACTCATTTTCGAAGAGATGATGAAAAAGCTTGATAAACAGGTAAAGCCATATCTAAGAGAGAATTTCCTGACATCCCCCTTAATATTGAACGATGCTGATCTGTTATTTTAGAATGGAGGACAAAGGCCAACATTATCAAAACGAGCAGAACGTCGTTTGAAAATCGCTTGCGAAAAGATGAAGTGTGCGCTATCATTTGCACCGCATACGCGAATCGGTAAGCTTTAGACCTTCAAGATGGAAAAGATTTGAATCTAAACATTCCAGATGTCGATTCTTTATACAGAAATGGTGATGAGGATTGCGATTTGGTTGAAGTTATTCAAAAGGATGAAATTGTAGAATATTATCATGCTAAACTTTGCGAGAATATTGAAAAAGCCAGAGGAGTTTGCAAAGGTTTATTCTTCGTTAAATTCATACTCCCTTTTCTCTTATCTTAGAAATCAAGCCAAAATTTGTTCTATTGGCTGGTGGCAGTACTAGAACTCCACTTGTTACAGAGCGTCTTGGATCAGTTTTTAATGAGTCAACAATTTGCAGCTTTTTGAATGTGGATGAGGTTTGTGGGAATTACAATTTAGTCTTATAATGGTAAATGAGTTATTTTAGGTAGCTGTTAGTGGTGCAGCAGCAATTGCTAGCAAAACTGTTACCGTAGCTACTGAATCTATCGATTACAAACAAATTATCGGAACTAGTAAAGAGGAAGAAAAGCAATGTAATCCACCACCAATGCCAACTCCAGCTGACAATACTCCCATTCTAAGTAAAAGGCAGGAGGGAGACAATCAATTATCAAAGGTAGTGATAAAAAGTATCAATATAATCCAGTAATAAGTCTATTATTAAAAATCCGCATACATCTCAAGATAATCAATCTAAACATCATAGCATCTCATATTTTCAGTCTGGACAGCCTCAACCAGTTTCACCACTTGGCAACTATTCATTTGATTCTCAAGATAAAAGGTACAGAAATGGGAAGTCAATTCCGGATGCTATAGATGATGTGCAAAACGAAGAGGCCGAAGCATTAAAAAATATTCAAAGAAATAGTAGCTCTGAGAGATCGCATAAAAAAGATTCCAGAAACTATCAAAGTGAACAACAGTATCAAAGTTTTAAAACTATTCGCCCTGAGAAGTCACAATCGCCTATCTACTTAAGTAGTGATAGAAATGTGCAGTATTTACCGCCATCGAATGGCTATACCTCTCACGAAGCTGAAAGAGAAAATCCAACGAGATTTCAAATTCAAGAACAATATGGTCGACTGTTATCGAGAAATACTGTTAAGGTGCAACATTATGAGGGGATACCATATAGACCTTATGAGAGTGCACAATTTCAAAGCTTTGAAAATAATCCCTATAACAACTCACAATCGCCTATCTACTCGTATTTAAATAATGAACCCAATCATAATCCACGAGATCAGAGGCCAATTTTACCAGCTTCGACGACGGAGAACAGGGAATTCGCTAGAAGATATGCTAGCTCAACCCCTCTCAACCCAATGAATATCGGTTCGTGTACTTGTACAATTTTTGATAAAAATTTAAAATAATTTGGAAATTGCAACTTACTGCATAACATAATATATCTTTCTGATAAATAAGTTCCATTAATCATAAAATAAGTATTATAACATTCATTCAACTTTTTCTTTCAAGTTAGCTAATGATAATTGCTTCTAAAAAGAAGTTATAATAATATAAATCAATAAATATAGGCAGTCAACATCGACAAAATCGAGATAACAGTGCGATATCTACGTCTTCGAATTCGAGAAACAACTCTCCTAGGAATGCTGGCCAGCGTATGCATGATGACCAATCAGTTAACTACCATGAATGGGTATTTTTCAATAATACAGAGTGGCTCATAATCATAGCTCCGTCTATAAATCGTACATCAATCTAAATTGCACCAGTAATCGATGTGCTATACTTGTAATTTTTCTTGATTAAGGGAAAACAGAATTCAAAGTTTATGTTTATTCTAACTTTATGCAAAAATTGCAAAACAAGATAAGATACTTTGAATGCTCATTTTGGTAGAGCTATAATTATGGCCTACCCTGCATATATTTTCAAAATTATATTTTATCTTTCAGAAGCGAAATGAAAGAGGGACACATTTTATTTATCTAAATCTCAATGAACTTAAATGTGGCTTAAATTCGTATCTAATTGATCCAATTGAACTGAGAGGAATTTCTGTTTTGATACTGATTGTTCCATCGTAAGTTTCAAACTTTATATTTACTTTAGTGTGGTTCCTTTCAGAACGCAGAACTCACCGTACCGTATGGCTTCTGCAGAGTTTAGAGCAGCAAGAGAAGTGCAGGTTCATTTGGATTTAAAAGAGAGTGGCAATTATACTTGTCGAATTAAACTCATTGGCGTGGATATTCATAATTACGAGATAATACGTCCTCTTTATTTGCCATTTGATGGACCACTAGATTTTTGGAGACAATTATCTGTTTGTCTGGAATTAATCTAATTAATCGTAATTATTTCAATTATTTGCTTGTAATCATAATGTATGAACTCGTTCTGTATTGAATAAATCTATCTAAAAAACAGGCTTCAGCTATAAGATGTATAAAATTGCAATAGTTAGATTTATAATCCGAAATTATGCATGAAGTTATTTACTAAAGTTATAATTTCTATCTATCTTGACCTGAAAATATTTATCGATTTAAACATTATTTGCAAGCATTTTTATGAATTGATCTAGCGCAGTGATTGTGTCATTGTCTAAATCATGATCTCAAGTTCACCTCCACCTCGATCCAAACCAAGGGGGTTAAGAAATGTTGGTAGTGGATAAAACCACGAAAAATCTTCCTAAAATCCCTCGCCTGTTGCACATAACAACAATCTGTGTCCCGGACCGGATCACTAGTCCTACATGGCTTGGTATAGGCCGACTGCCTAATTATGGACCGAGGGTAGCCGACCCCCCACCTAGTGGGGAACAAGGCTAGGAATTTTTTCCTCAAAGTTTTGAAATTTCTGGTTAAAAATACAAAATTGTGAAGGAAATATTATGATGGACAGGTCGCAGAGCAATCTTGACTTAAGTCCTCCCTAGGATCTGTGCGTTCTTAAACACCCAGTAAAGCAACCCCGACATCATCATTTCACCTACTTCTGTTGTGCCTGTTTAATGATCTTTCAAATCTGATCATCATAATATAAGTTTATGAAGGTTAGAACTTTCATTTCTTTTCTCCAGTCCAGACCCCGTTCAATTCTCTACTTCATTCACACTTGCTAGATTACGGACATAAATGTGAAGACAACTTTAATCCAAAGATTTTTTTGAAAGTGGTCACGAACACTTCCAAAATCATCAATCACCTGCATAATCAATGAAGAGGAAATAGTGCATGGAAAGATACAGAAAGTACCGAGTAAGTGACCCAAAGATCCACTTGCCAAATTCTTCATCCTTCTTATTCAGTTCTCAATTTTCGTCTTCTATGAATGGTCATTTTTCTTTTTCTTCCTCACTTATTTTTAGCTTCAATTTGTATATTTCCGATACAGAATCTCAACTTGATATGTCGCCTAAACAGTTACATTCACTTCTAAATCATTATTTTAGGAGGAAAATTCTGTTTACTTCCTCAATATTCACATTTCCCTCAAATCGTCATATTCCGATTTGAAAGAAAACGATGATTCATTGCTCTATTTCAAATCTTCTTTTCAGACATCGCTCAGCTGTGTTACTTTTGCCATTCGAACCATTTGAATGTTTTCGTTTTTTTTTTTTTCTATTTTGTGAACGATCATTCTTTCTCTGACTTTTCCATTTTACAACCATTTCTTCTATTTCCTATTCTGATCGATTTTTCAGCTTAAAAATGAATTTCAGATATCGTATCTCAACTCACGTAATGTCCGTCTAAATTGGACAAGTCTCGACGTCTAAATCGTCATATTTTGAACTAAAATGACATATTTTAATTCTAAATAGATAAATTTATCTATCAAGAAGACACAAATTATGAGGATCTAGTGATATGGAAAATCTTTTCTGTCAAAATGCAGAGGTAATGCTTCGCAATCAACATAAGAGTTATAAATAATTCAATTTTCAGTACAATAGAGCAATGGGACTAAAATTCCTAACATTATGGAGGAAATAAGCCATTCAAAGAAGGATCTCTTTGCAGAATTCTTAATGGAGTTGGTTTAGACTAAATTTATTTGGACTAATTGAAATTCATTTAGGCGGCTTTGCGACGATATAGAAGGAACTGATATTCCAGCCACCGCGCCTTTATTTGGTGATTTAAAAAAATTTTGTCTGTACACATTTTTCGATTTGGAAATAGTTCGATAGTACATTTACAATTAAAGACTATTCTCCTCTACAATACATAATTCATTGATTAAAATACATTTGTAGGCCACACGTTCAATGCCATTTCGGTTATCGAATACGATTTTGGTAGCAAGACAACAGCGCTCACTGGGCATTATCGATGTTGGCTGCGAACCTGCGAAAAGAAATGGCTCTATTGCGATGACTTGGCGACACGGATGCACACCGAGATCTCTGATAATGCAATAATGAACAGCACGGACCATATAAATCTGCATCAGTATAACAGTGAAATTGGCAGGCGGCGATACCCCTCGGTTATTTTGTTTAGACAAGTTTAAAATGTCTCATTAATTTCTTTACAATCAATAAATTTTTTATCATTATTTTTCTTCGAATAGTGAATAAATCACTTTAAAATAATCAATTTGTGTTAACTTTCGATAGATTAATACAACTCCTAACGGCATTCTACTCTCGTGTTCGTAATCTCTCTCTTACAGCGCCGAGAGCGGAAGTCCTGGAAACCTAACCTTTCGACTCTTACTTTATCATCTCATCCCTTCTTTCCCCTCTCTTCACAAACCCTACAGACCCCACTCTTTATCCATTTCTTTCGCCTCCCGGCATAAGTTGATCAATTTTCGACATTCTATCAGTTATTTATTGTTTTTCTTGGGTTTATTCGACCGCATTTAAAACAAGAAATTAAATTTACTGGTAATGACATTGTCGCAAGTAATGGAGAGTAAATGACAGAATCAGGGCTGTCTGAAGTTTGAAAAGATCGAACTTGAACTGAACTGAACTTCCAGACAGTTCGAAGTTTAGTTCAGTTCGTACAACCTTGATTAAAAGGAATATTTATCTCAGTTACAATTATCCCTTATCACTTTTGGATGTCTTCGAGAGTTGTCTGTATCATGTGCATTGAAGTTAAGTTATTATTTCACATTTTATTGAATAAAATTTCTATATAAAATCTGAGATCATTATAATCAAGCTCTATTTTATGTTTAGTTTCTCTGACTTCACGCACCATTTATCCGTTTGTGGATCGTATTCTTCTATTTTACTGCATAAAGACCATTTATCATTCGACTGTGTTATCCTAAATTCATATCAATTACTACAGAGTTTTGAACATATTAACTCACCCTCCGATTGCATACAATTCTCCGTTAGCAGCAATGAGCAAATGATCCTCTCTTGCATAATTCATATCAGCGATTTTAGAAATTCGACTGCCAACTGGAGCCAAGGGGTCGAAACACAAACAGGATTTATATACTTCATCACTAAATATATAATGATGCATTATTTATCATACAAAATTAGTAACCTTGATCCTCCAGTTATGTAAATTTTTTCATTTAACGATGCGATTGCACAACTATAACGCTCTTCAATCTCTTCTAGTTCAATCCATTTCCGTTCATCGTCTGATAACCGATACACCTTTTTACTATTTTCTCCGTCAAAAACTAAATATCCATAATTACAATAACGAATATGCTATAATATGACCGTATAAAATTCCATCACATGTTATTGTTTGAACAGATTCAATTGGAAAAGAAAAAGTAGGCCCTGTTTGCCATTTTCCATCTATTAAAATCTGAATAAATTGTTTCATGAGCTTTCATTCAATCTTCTTACATCAACTCGATTCGTATCTTCCCATGTTTTAGGAATATTCCCACCCAAATAATACAATTTATCTTTAAAATAAACCACAGATGCATATTCACGCCATTCAGGAGGAACTGGACCTATAAAATTCTTTGATTCGATCATTCATGGGTTTGTTGATAGACCCTTTGAAATTTGTCGAGTATTCAAGTCATATATTTCAAATGATTGATTTCTGCTGCCAATTCCAAAAATATGAAGTCCAAGAAATTATTAAAAATAATGAATATAAGAATTTACTTTATTCTGTGTCGTTGTTACTTCATATGGCTTATAATAATTGCGGAATTTTGCAATCTCTTCTACTGAGCAGGTATATGAAGTGAACAAGCATATTCTTCCTTCACGATTATCATTATTTTGATAATAAACTAAATTATTACGAATCGTCTCAAAGTCTCTTACTAGCTTTCAACATAATTTCTTACAATAGAATAAAATTCTCCTATCGAGCGCTTTCGGCAGATTTCTTGATTATTTGCATCATCTGTTTATTAGTCCAGGCAAGTTGTTCAATGTCTCCATATGAAAGATATTCATAGATTGATAAAATCATCTTAACAGGTAAATTTGAGAGCATTTCTCTAAATAAGCATAAAATTTGAGGATTTAAAAGTTTATTCAAACGTAACGAAACCGAATGAAAACTGATAACAACTTTTTATCGTTTATCGATTTATTTTTCCAGAGCAGTAAAATGCTAGTGTAGAGGTTAGAGGAAAAGGAAAAATAGAAGAAAGTGAATGCACTCTAACAGTCGCAAAACTCGAGATTATAGGCTTCGTCGATGTTTGCGGAATCGATATTTTAAATTGACTATTTTGACGAATGTCAAAGTTTAGTCATCCCTTTAGTTGTCAATGCTGTAGTAGCTAAATTTGATCTTTTAGTACAAATTCATCTCAATCTCAACAACATCATTTCTTTTAAGTAAGATGAAATGTCTTTAAAGCGGTCCAAGACCATATTCATAATTTATAAATGTTTTTTTTTCATATATTTAGTTACACATTGTCTTACTCTTTCGCCCAGCGCAATAAATTTCATCAATTTCGTGATATGAATATAATTGATGAAATTCATCATCACAAGCCGATATCGCCCATTTTCCATTGAAACATTTATAGCTAGCACCATACGGATCATATATACAACTCTCAGGGATTGTGTCATTCAAATGGGTCCATGTTCCATAAGATGAATATGAACACAACACTTTCCACCTTAAAACGATCCATTAAGACCATTTTATTGCCATGAGAATAACAAATTTAATTTTAAATTATTTGTAACACCTTCTTCATAGGTGAATTTTATCGCATTTTTAGCAAGGATGTTCGCGGTGCGAAAAAAATCACACTGCACCGCACCGCAACTTTTGCCCCCTCATACCGCACCGCAAAAATTTCTAAAAATCGCGCACCGCATTGCAAAAAAGATTTTTCAAACTCTTACTTATAAAGAAAAAAAATTTCTAAAGTGCTCAAATAGCCTCTAGATAGCTTCTAAATACATAATTTAATGATTTTGAGCTGAAATATGCATAGTTTTTGCGAGAAAAATGGCTTTAAAAAATAATGAATTTTGAAAATCACACCGCACCGCACCGCAAGCTCTTCCAAAAATTTCGCACCGCAGCCAAAATTTACTGCACCGCGAACATCCCTGATTTTTAGGCCTAAGAGTTCCTTATATACTCGTCAAATTTCAGAATGGTTCGTTCATGTAAATTTTAATTCGTTGTATTAAATTTGAGAATTTTAGTTCATACGTTTACCCGCCACTATATAATTAATTTATCATGAGTTAAATAACATCTCACGTGCATACGCCGTCATCATCTGTTATATTCTTCAGCGTGCTAGATGTAATAGTTTCGTGATCATTGTCGCATTTTGCTTCATTCTAAATAAATCTATCTTTAGATGTTTCTATAACTAATTACTCCAGGTTGAAGGGGCTGTATTGGTTCTGGACATTTAGAGCACGAATCTAAATAGAAACTTATTGGTGACAATATCACACATTATTTTTCAAGAAAATTTCATTAAACATGCTCTAATCTTTATCGATATTTTGTTAAAATATGTGAAATATTAGGATTACTTTCATCGCTCTCATAGCAGTATAGTTGATCGACGCCGGGATAATAATTGCCACGAAATTCTACCATCCAAGTCGAGTTTATGCACAAGAAATACATAATGTCCAGACCAGCCAAACAACTACTTTTACCGTTATCAGTGAAGTGTGCAACGATTGAACCTGATTTATGACATGCGGCATAATAGCTTAAATCAAACAATGGTTTGTTTATATTTTTTTTATAAAACTTGGTCAAACTCAAGTAATATCGGAATCATACCTGCATGTATTTTTATTAACTTGATTGGGATAACTGTAACCTCCTAAAATTGTTGCATTCGTACATTTAGCCCCAGAATCCTAAATTTTTCTCGATGATATAATTTTAATTCAGTACTATTGATCTATATCCAAAATCGAATTCATACTCCCGGCTGCAGAATTTTTGGTCGAGGCTGGGGGCAGGCAAAACATGCATCTAAATTACTGAATAAATCTACGCAGATTTTCATAATTGTACTGATTGGTGAAGTAGTTAAAGAAGATAACAATACTGGTGTTCTTGAAATTACGTATTATTTAGTTCATGAATTAATGGTTATTTTCGTTGTTTACTGAGAATATGATTCAAAATGCATGATATTTTTCTCGAAACTCACCTTCACCTCGACAACAAAAGATAATAAACGTAACTATAATGAGTAGTATCTTGTTTATAAAGCATTTCGAATAAGTTTGATCCATTTAGATGCGTCCTAACGATTTTGAGTTGTTCAATACGTCATTTATTGTAGTATAAAAACATGCATTCGAGCTCCGGGACCTCGATTGCATTGTTTAGATCCATTTCCAGGAAAATGATTTTGGGCTGTGCCACCCCATTCTATCAATTTTCATAGAATGACTAATAAGGATTTTTACGTTTCCGCTTTTCGTTCCTTTTCATCGCCTTTTCTCTCTTTCATGCCTGCGTATTACAAAAGTGGGTGGGGCGAAGGGGGAGGAGACAAAACAAAGCGCCGTGAAATGAATGCGATGAGAGAAATACGTGATTGCACTTTTCACTTTCAAACATATATTTCTAATTTAGTATTCTTACTTCGTAGAAACGTCGTTGTCATTGGAGCCACGGTAGTACTAGCTGGTGAAGTGTTGTTGGAGGCAGCACTGCATACGAATGGAATCGATGCAGAAGTGGAAACTGTTATCCATTTCCCATCAGCGACACGGAATGCCACGTACCAGCGAGAACCAGATGGTTCACCTAAATCATTCTGTCAAGATGTTCATCCTTGCAAAAATTCAGAGGTTCCTTTGCTATAGAGTCATAGTTTCATGAAAATCTCAAATAAGGGAATATTTTGTACCATTATTCCAATTGTTGAAATCATAAACTGATCCATCAACAAAAACCCAGTTATCTGTGTTCTTCGAAGGTGAATAGAGTCCGATGTAGAAATTATCATATGTCTTGTCAAAGATATTTTCAGACTGCTCTGAAGCATTTTTAGCTAAATTTGTTTCCATCGAGAATACTCACGTCTCAAGAAATTGTTTTCAAACATCGAGTGAATGGATGTCAAGGAATAGCCTATTCCTCTGCAATAATCTACAGCAGAGGTGAAATTCAGTAATTGATTGACGAATCTGTAGCATCTGAAACATAAATCAGTTTTGAGCGGCAAACTTCTATTTTTCAGGATTTTGCACTCAATCAATCAATGAGAATAAACTTGTACTTGTTTCCGAACAACGAATCCTGTGGATCGCATTTTGCTGAATTTTGTGCCGATATAGAAAATATGCAAGATGAAATTAGAAATACGGCAATTAATAATTTCATGGTAGCAGAATTAAATTAGCGACGAGACAATTTTCGTAATTAATGATGACCCAAATTTACTTATCAAACCAAGATCTTCTCCAATTTACTCTGCTACTCTTATCGCCGTTTTATTGCATGCCACTTGAATAATTGGTTAATCACTAATTTCGCTGGTTATATCTATTTTGTAAACAGCAATGATGACCATTACAGCTTCAAAAATGATGTATTCAATCATTCACAAATTTCGCTGTCTTAAATTTTCCAAAGTCATCATTTCAAAAGTTATTTTCGGTGGTTAGTAAAGGACGAGGTGATGAAGCGACTTTTTGTCAAGTAATTGAGTGTCTCTCATATTTTCAATAGAAGCACGGAATTTTTTGACAAGAATCACTCTGTCACTTCACCAAACCGTTAAATACGTACTAATTACCTCTATTTTCATATTAATAAGCTGGTGAAATATTGTAAAATAACTGCGCTCCCAATTAATTGCCTGAGCACACCCACTACTATGCAGGGCTCTCTTGGACTCGTGTAGGGTCTTACGACTACTTAATGGTTTAGAAGAGATTTGTCTCTTTTGAATAAATAAATTCAGCCTTCAGTTAATAAATCCTTTGTTGCTTAACATTCTGTATTGTCTTATCTTCGGTGTGAGTTCGCTAGCACATAATTAATTAACTTAAAACTTTACATATGCATAAACTTTATTAGGGATACACGTTATTTCAACCAAGTGAGTTTCAAGCACAAAATCTTCCAGAGGAGAAAAGTTTGCAAGACTTTCCCGTTAGACAATTCCTATCTTCTTTACAAGCTTGACGTTTGGGAAGCTTCGACTTATACGGATTGAAGAGATTGTGTGATAATGAAGCAGTACAATGTGCATTTAATGCTGTTGGAATGCACACGGGACTGCCACAGCAGGTATTAATAATGCAGACCGATGTTGATGACGGACAAATTGTGCAGTCGGGATAATCGGGACACGTGAAATCCGCTGCACACACCGTTCCTCCGGTGTTTGTTTCGTAACAAGTGCAATCAGTGCCTGGGGCACAGGAGTGGGTGAAATTTCCGCAAATTTGAGCCGTACAAGCTGAAATTTGTTCGTAAATTACCATTTCCTATTAATCATGTTAGTAAATAAATAAAGAGCCAAATTTTGTTTCTATCATCATCACGAAGGACCAAATCCTTGCTTTATGTTTCAATGGATCTTAGTGATTCTGATGGTATATTTGCGAGACTTAGGAACACTGATTCTGTCTTTCGCTTCATATTCTTATCATGACAATTAGAATAAGTCTTTCGTCTAACGCGGTGTTGTTTTGCAAAATGAATGCGATGAGAGAAATATGTGATTGCATTTTCACTTTCAAACACATTTCTCTTACTTCCTGAAGACATCGTTGTCATTGGAACCACGGTAGTATTAGCTGGTGAAGTGTTGTTGGAAGCAGCACTGCATACGAATGGAATCGATGCAGAATTGGAAACTGTTATCCACTTCCCGCTAGATATGCGGAATGCAACGTACCAGTGAGTTCCGGTAGGTTCTCCTAAAAGGAAACTATTGTCAGCATAACGTCAAATTAGAGTAAGAAAATGATTCTTGGTTTATCATAATAGCCTATAGAAAATAAATAGGTTTTATCGAACCTGAATGCCAATTCATGAAATCATAAGCTGATCCATCAACAAAAACCCAGTTGTTTGTGTTCTTCGAAGGTGAGTAGAGTCCGATGTGGAAATTATGATATGTCTTGTCAAAGATATTTTCAGACTGCACTGAAGCGTTTTTAGTTAAATTTGTTTCCATCAAGAATGCTTACGTCTCAAGAAATTGTTTTCAGCTATCGAGTGAATGGATGTCAAGGAATAGCCTATTCCTCTGCAATAGTTTACGGCAGAGGTGAAATTCATTAATTGATTCACGAATCTGTAGCATCTGAAACATAAATCAGTTTTGAACGGCAAACTATTCTATTTTTTAAAGTTTTCAATCAATCGATGAGAATAAAATTGTACTTGTTTCCGAACAACGAATCCTGTGGATCACATTTCCCTGAAGTTTGTGCCGCTATAGAAAATATGCAAGATGAAATTAGAAATACGGCAATTAATAATTTCATGGTGGCAGAGTTAAAGTTCAAATCAAATTAGTAGTGACGAAACAGCTTCCGTAGCTAACGATAACCCAAATTTATTCACCAAACCAAAATCTTCAATTTATACTTGCATCCTTATCGCTGTTTTATTCCATGACATTGAAATCAGTGGTTAATCACTAATTTTGCTGATTATATCTGTCTGCAAACAGTAATAATGGCATCATTACAGCTTCAAAAGTGTACTATTGGTTTTCAGAATAATCATTCAAAAGAGATAAATTTTCTTGATGTCACTTTATTGGCTACCCTTTTACAAAGAATGACAATTTTCGTCACGCACAAAATTTACCGGAAGAGAATTTCTTGCATGATTTATTCGACGAGCTATCTTTATCCTCTTTACAGGATTTCTGTGCTGGGTAACTTTGATCTGAAGGGATTGAAGATTGACGATCTGCTTCTTGGCGGATCTTTGCAGGCATCGCCAGCTGAAAGCGGTTTGCACCTGGACTCCCCGCAATCATTCAGAATGCAGACTCCATAGTCGACAGGACAATTCGAGCAATCGCTCATGTCATCACACACAGTCAACACCGTACAGAAACCTGTGCAGGCCTGTGTCTAGCAACAGGCACAATCAGAATTTGATGCTCTTTCAAGTGAGCCTACTCTCGTTCCGAAATTTCACGGGACCCTAAGAAGGTCCCCTTGTAAGTTTTACTCTATATTCACTCGGTACTCGTTTACGCGTTGATCTATGAATAGAAATAGGAAAAATTTTAACTGAAAGAAATGTATCCTGCGTTTAGTCGCTATGAAATATTTGCTATCTTCTGATTCGGTTACGCTTTTTACGTCGTAAAGATGGTGGAAAACATTCCTTTAAGATACTTTATCGTTTTACTGTTTTTATTGTTTTTTTTTAGAAATATGAAGCCATGCGAGCTGGAAAATTGCGAGGAGAAGGCGGTCATCAAGCGGGGCAAAGACGGACGCGCCGTGTGCAAGAAGTGCTTCATTGAACTCTTCGAACAGGTCGGTTCGGAGACGACATTCTTGAATAAAAACCTTAGAAAGTTATCGACGATATTTATTTTCTTCGTCAGACGAACTAAAATTTGAAAATTGAACATTTTATGAGTTGTTAAAGCATATTCATTAAAATCACGTTTTTTGAAAATCTATTTTCCTTTGTAGTTGATCTGCTATATTTTAAGGTTTTACAGTCTTTATAGAATCTTTTTTAAAAACATCATATGAATTACAAGAATACAATTTTCTACTTTAAAAATGGATAATTTCACTTATAAATCTCAGAAATTGCAAAATGTAGGTGATCATCTTAAAATTTCTGTCCTTTTCAGGATGTTCACGATACGATCGTCAAGGAGAAGTTGTTCACGCGAGGCGACAAGGTCGCGATTGGGGCTTCTGGAGGCAAGGACTCCACCGTACTCGCCTATGTTGTCAAGGTTTTTTTTTTCTAAAATTTCGAATTTCCATAATTTTCTAGATTTCCGATATAATTTCCTTCTAGAACTTTCGAAATTTATTATTCTTTCAAGGACTAGCTGATTTTATAGTCTTTTTTCCAAAATTTCTAGATTTACCGATATTTCCAGACCCTGAACGATAAATACGATTACGGTCTCAATATTTTCCTGCTCTCCATCGACGAAGGCATCAAAGGGTACAGGGACGATTCGCTCGAGGTTCGGAATTTTATACGTTTCAAAAGGATTTTATTTGGGAGACGCTAGGGAATTATCAATGCAGCTAGCAAAATTCTCTTTGATTGCACAAAACGAATATTTTGAATTTGCTATATGTTTTACTGGAACATTATTTTGAATGCTCGAGAAAGTTTACAGTAGTCAGTCTGACGGAAAAGTAACCAACAACCAGAATAAAAATTGAAAGTTTTAAAATTGCCAATTTTGCATTTTTTCAAGCAATTGAGGGAATTCTTTACTAGTCAAAAATAAAATAAATTGAGGCGGTCGAGAAAAACCGTATCGAGTACGGCCTGCCGCTGAAGATCGTGAGTTACGAAGAGTTGTATGGATGGACGATGGACAAAGTGGTCGAGAACATCGGCAAGAAGAACAACTGCACCTACTGCGGGGTGTTCAGGAGGAAGGCTCTGGATCGGTATGTTTTTTCTCTTAATTTTGCAAATTTTCATAGATTTACAGGCTTCACAAGTGTGTTATAATTTTATTTAAGTAAAAATCGATGTTTCCTTGATTGGCGTTTTGAAAATATGAAATTGTCGAATTTCATATAGTTGATAGGTGTTTCAAAGATGATCGTATTTTGCACAACAGATGCCTATTTTCTGATTGAAACGAATAATAATAATAATTTCAAAATATCTTTAAAGAGAATGAGTGCTTTTTTTGCAAGATCTTCATTTTCAGAGGGGCGGAATTAATCGGAGCGAACAAGCTGGTCACCGGACACAATGCGGATGACATGGCTGGTAAAATTTTACATCTTTTTGTTATTTTCAAAGTAATTTTTCCCAGAAACCGTCCTGATGAACATTTTGCGGGGCGACGTGGCGCGACTCGGTCGATGTACAAATGCGATTACAGGGGATGAAAATGAGCTGCCCCGAGTCAAACCGCTCAAGGTTGGGTTTTTTTCAGAATAATAGAAAAGTGAGATTCCCTCAAAATTTTCAAATTTGACCAATTTTTAATGATTTATATTAACTTTGCCTATTCGAATGCTAATATCAATACGTCATCTTGAGCTTTCTATAAATCAACTCTTTGAAGCATATTTTAAAATTCTGATTAATTATTTTTGAAAGTTGTTTTTTCTTTTTTTAATTGAACTACACCGAGACTACTTATTATTGATATAATCCCTTAAATCTTCTATAGATCAATTTTGTGAAACATACAAGAAAAGATTTTAACTTTAAAAATGTTACTCTTTCCAGTTCTGTTTCGAAAAGGACATCGTGTTTTACGCCCGACTGCAGAATCTAGAGTATTTCTACACAGAGTGTGTCTACGCCCCGAATTCGTACAGGAATTTTGCGAGGTAGTTTTTCTTTATTTTTAAAAACTATTCTTCTAAATTTTAAAAGTACTTATATCTCATAATTAAAATTTTGAAAAACTTACTCCTTTTAAAATATTTTTTTGTTTAAATTTACATCTTTTCAATTTTTTCCCCAGGAATTACATCAAACAGTTGGAACGTCTGCAGCCCCGAGCGATCCTCGATTTGGTTCATTCGGGCGAAACGGTGGCCATCAGAAAAGAGGCATCCACTCAGATTCAGACAAATTGCACGAGGTGATTTTTTAAAATCTTTTTCAAAGTAAAGCTATAGCTCCACTCAGTAGTCAATTTTGTACAGAATTTCTGAAACTTAGTTGATGAGTGAATCATGTGTTTTCTAGTAGGTACAATATTGTAAGTTTTTAGTCGATGAGATGAAAACGAAAACATTGTCTGGAAACTTTTTCCTCAATGTATAGCATTTTGAAACTTACCTTATCTTTAAAACAATTCATATTTTTTTCAAAATTATTCAAGTTGTGAATTTTTGAAGCCTATCTGATATTTTTCTAGATGCGGTTACATGTCTAGCCAGCCGATTTGCAAAGCTTGCCTACTCCTCGAGGGACTCAACACCGGAAACTATCAAATTGGCAACAGCAGTAAAAAGGTTAATCAATTTTATTCAGACTTGTAAAATCGAAACTATGCCAGCCATCTTTCATTTGCTATTCTTTACCTTGAAATGAAGGAATAGTTGGCTAAAATTTGATCATTTGAAAAAGAATCCTCTTTCTTACTACTTTCAAAATTTTTGAGTAGTTCTAGAAAGGGTACTCTTTTAAAATTATTGGCTATTTTAAAAGTCCTGAATTTTGAATTTGAGAAGCCTCGTGAGCCGACCGAAACAAATTCGGTGACCGGCGAAAATCCAGCACCGGAAAAATCGACAAGTGGTTGTGGTGGACAGTGCGCTTGTGAGGCCAAGGGCCTGAGTGGTCTGAGTATTTGATTCCTAAAATTCTAAAGCCTAACATTCACTACGATATTCCTAAATATCCCGCTAAAATTCCTAAATTTCGAAGAACAACATAGAAATTGCCTGTGATAATGAAGTGTCATAAGATTGTTACGATTTTCATTGTTTTTGTTGAATTTGTTGTTATCTTTTAAAAAAAATCAATAAGATCGATAAACATTCAACGAGAATAGCTCATTTATTGACGTGTAAAACCGGTCGCGACTAATCAATGGGTAGATGATAATCTAGCGATACTAATGGGGGGCTTTCAGAAATAATAAAAGCGGATTTTGAAGAACAACCCAAAGTTCAACCGAAAAGAAGGGAAAATGCCATGAAAAGGCGAAAATGTTACGAGTTTTAGTGAATTTTAGCAAAAGACGGAAAATGGGGGTAAGGCAAGTTAGTTTAAAAATTGTCTTCTCTCTAAGATAGTGAAATGAAAAGAGCTTTTGAGCCGATAGACTTGAAATTGAAAAAAGTAGCCTAAAACTGGGTAATTTCAAAGATATTCAGTGATGAAACCCCGCGTTACGAAAAGACTCAAATTACGAGAAGAAAAATTCGATCTAAAAATTGGTAACGCACTTGAAGAAAACAGAGCTAGACTTAGCACCGAACTTAAAAGTACTAAATTTTGAGTTTTCTAAGTCTGGCGTTCGGAAAAAATTAAAAGATAGATTCTACTAAAAAACAAGCACAATAGAAAGTCAAATAAAAGTCAACCAAAGACTTTACATTTTAATTTTACAACTTTACTTAGATCAACCGAAATTCTTAATCTTTTCACGAACCCAAAAATTTCGATCAATCCTGAATTCTCCCTGTCTAGAGGATTTTTGCGCAACTTTAATAACTTTTTTGAAAAATATAATCCCAGAAAAACTTAAAAATTCACTCGGATTTTGTTTAAAGAGGTCAGAGGGTTTTCTAATCCGGAAACATTGCTCCCTGGGAGCTAAAAATTACGAAGAGCTGATTTTTTAAAATTTCAATTTTTGAAAAGGTTCAACCATTTTTGAATGGATCAGTAAAAATCGCTCCTTTTGTCACGAAGTTTGCCCCTTTGACGATTCCTTTCCTTCGTATTCTCTTCGTGGATCGCCATCTGAAAATTTGGAATTTCGAAAAAGTCGTTTTACTTCGGTAGATCTATGTCTCGTACTCATTTAAAAATAAACGAGAAAAGCTTTTAAAATTCAAATAAGTTCCAAAAACTAGTAAAATTGAATTTCAACGTCATAGAACTAATCTTATTGGAAAGTGAGATGAAGAAATAAAAAATAGCTTTTTCAAGAAAAAATCCCCTACCCTAGTAGATTTGTCCATTTTGGGCACGTGAGCGGGTGTTTCCTCCATGTCGAACAGCTCGCGAAGCATTTTATTCTGCTGAATCTGACGCATCATGCCACCGCGAAGAACCTAAAAATCATTTTTTTTAGTTTGTTTTCAAAATTCCCTTTCAAGATTGCAAGATTTTCAAATTTAAAAATTAGAAAACAAAACCCTTAAAAATTTCCTATTTTCTTGTCCTTCCTACTGTTTTTAAATGAGATTTTCCAAAAAAAAAATACAAAAAATGACCTGAACGAGCAAATCGTAGAGCAGTTTGTGTGAGTTGTCACTGAGCTGCAGCACTTCTCTGCCAGATTTTATCGCCAAAGAGGGCGGCTCCTCGTCACAAATGCTCGCGTAGATTTGGCTGAATTATTTATCGTTATTTAAAAATGTGGCTAATAATATTCTTTTATTTTTCCTCATAGAAATTCTTTTTGAGTTTCTTTAAATTAGTTTCAAAATAATTTAATAACTTACGTTTTTTCGAAAATTAGCTCTGCTTATTTTATGGGAAAAATTTTAAAAACAAAAACTAACCGAAAAGTGAACCGCTGAATGCGTTTGTCCTTTTTCGCTCGGGATCTCGAGGCTTCGGTCGCGTACTTTTGGAGAAGCTAAAATAAAAAATTTACACACTAAATTTGTTTAAATTTAACGTGTAGCTATCACGCGAGAGCAGAAATCGTATTTTATCCTGCCTCATAATATTTCACAAGATAACTAGATGGTTCTTTTCCAAAAGATGAACAAATAACCTGCTCGACTTGGTTATGGTTGGAGAACTCCCTCACACCGTTTTCCCGCGCGATTTCGTAGAGATACGCCAGAATTTCCCCTGCCGCCAAGCGCACGTCGTGGTTGTCCGATTCCAAAATATAGTATAGGCGGGGCTAAAATTATTTTATTTGATTTTTTTTAAAACTAATTTGTTAAATTAAATTTTAAAAAAATTTCACCTGGTCCAACATCGCTGAATTGATCACTGAAATGTGGGCATCCTGAAATTTTTTAGAAAAATTAAGCAAAAAAAGATTAAAAATACCTGCAAACACAAAGCCCAAGCGGACAAAGTAGCGATGGTAACGAGCGGATTGATCGTCGAAAGTCTGGTGGTCCACACAGAGCGGAGAGACTGAATTTCAACAAAATTAGAGGAGTTTTAAAAGTATTAATAATCACTTCTGATGTGATAGATATAATGTGCTGTGGAAAAGCGGGAAAATACCTTAACAGTATTAGCGGTGGAGTCGTCGTTGGTGCAAGAGAGGTGTGTGGTAATGGCCAGCGACAGGGCGCAAGTGGTGCGCACTGCGACCGTTCGACTCGGGTCCGTCACAATCGTCCGCATCGTCGACAGACAGTCCTCGATCGAGTCCGAGATTTCTTCGTCTGGCAAAAATAGCTTTAAATTTTCTAAGAAATGATAAATTTCAGGTATTTTTTGTTTACTTATTTTTTCAGTAATTATGATCGAGATATGTCGAAAAGAAAGTGCGAAAAACAACTTGTTTTGGTCTTGACAAAGAGCCGCACTGCTTATAAAAAATTGCGGTGGTTAAACTGATCAAAAATTGAAAGATAATTGGAGCTTACTGATTTGTATAGAAATCAGAGCGAGTAGATAGGCGGCAATGACGGTTTCTTCGTCTGTCTTCCTGAAAACAATCATTTTTGAAAGACCGATTTTATTATCAAGAACCTGGAAAAATTAGCTTAGAGACATAATATTTAAAACAAAAATAGCGAGCCTTCCAAAAAGCATCTCTTTTCCAGTCTTAAAAGTAGCCTTAAAAAGAAAAAAAACTTGCCTCAAGTTCTTGGCAACCAAATCGACGAGCGTCTCTTTCCACTTCTCCACCCAGTCGGGAATGTACCGGGACGTCAACGCCAGCTGCAAGTGACGCAGTGCGGCAGTGCGGACGGAAATGCTCAAATTCGTCTTTCTTTATTTCATAAAATGATTGTTCTTAATTTTTGGATACGTTTCAAAAATTGATATACTCAGAATTTTTTCTAAAGATAGTCATGCGGTCGACGATTGAAGATACTTCAAGGATAAAAGAAATCTCTAAGTCAGGGTTCATTAAAATTAACAAAGCCAACCTCTTCTTTTCCGACGCGTTCTGGATGTGCTCAGCGAGTGCGTCCATGAAAATGTCAGCCTCTTCTTCGAACTCACCTAAAATGCATTAATTTATCATCTTTGAATCAAAATCTTATCAATAACTTCAAAGATCATTATCGGTTCTTATGAATTCTTTCTTAGAAATTGCGAAATCTTGCGCAACTTTCTCACTTTAGGAGCCGAAATCGTAGCACTTATCAATTACGAAATTCATCATTTTTGGAGGTCACGAAACTACAAAAATAAAGAAAATTGAAAATACCTTGAACGGATCGCATATCTTCGTCGAAGGTCAGGTGGGTCGAGACGGAGTCTTCCGAATCGCTACCCTCTTCTTCATCTGAAAATATCGATCTTTATCGGCGATAAGATTTCGAAAATCACTGACATGGCAAAAACCACAAAAATGACTTGAAAAAAGGTTTTCTTCGACAAAATGGACTATTTTTGCTTTCTTTTTTAAGGTAATTGTCAGACTAATTGACTTGCTAATTACCCTAATCAACGCGGTAATTATCTCGATAACTACTCCAATTAGCTCACCTCGATGGAATCGGTTCTGCGAGAGGTAGTTCGAGTCACGCTCCTTGTTGCGATTGCGGCTTTTCGACTTTCCCATTTTGGTCAAAAACTGCGAAAGTTTGCCAATCAATTTTTGGATTCCAGTTTTCTCGCACTGCTACCGAATAGTAGCCGTTTTGCTAGTGCGTTTTTGCCTGAAATCGATAATTTCTGTTTTCCTTGAAAGTCGACGAATTTAAAAAATAATAAAAGGTCAGAAAATAAAACCCGAAAAGGGACTAGTTTTCTAAATAGCTTGATCTTTTGATTTTTTCAAGTAAAATGTCATGTGATGACGAAAAGTTTGTTGTCAACTACAAAAAGACCAAAAAACAACAAATTGGAAAACAAAGTGAAGGTGTCGACCAGGGTGGAAGCCAAATGAAAATTCTGAATGACAGGAAGGGCATGCCAGAGGCATGATGAAAGAAAAACGAAAGGAGAGGAAGAGTGACGAAGAATAAAACACAGGGGCGAGGTTTGCAAATTTACCAACTTGCAAAACTCGGACGAGTTTTATCCTCTACCCTGCCAAGCTTGTGCACGTTTTCAAATTTCTCGACTCTCATCTCTCTCGACTATTTTTCCACGTTTTTCTTAGAGGAGTAATCTGATTTTTTGATTTTTCGCGAAATGCTTGGTTTTCTACAGAAAATTTGACAATATTACAAGTTTTCTTTATTGATTTACTCCAATTTCGTAGATTTTCGTATTATTTTTAAAATTATTTTTGTCTAACTTAGATTGAATCGGTCGGGAAACTGAATTTTGGCGGACATCCGGAACTTCCGGAACGAATTTCAAAAATCTGGACTGATCCCGAGAATCACGGGAACACTTGAATGCGCCGGTCTTCGGAGAGCGGATCCGGATTACTTGGTAATTTGTCTATTTCCTGAGAAAGATCGAACTTTATCCGATCATGATCTCTATCCTATGATAAACGCTAGCGATAATCACTGGAAAGCCACTCATAAAACGAAGACGTGAATTGCCGTAAATAGCGTAAAGCTGACGGTGGATAATTATCTGCTTTGATATTTTAATCCGACAAAATTTCTGCGATATTTATGAAAATTCTAAAGATTTCACTCCTTTCTCCATAATTTTTGGACTCATTATAGTTATCATTCTATCTTCTGAGAAATGGTATGGAGAAAAAGAAGAGTCACAACCAAAAGGTCACTTTTGTAATTTGTTAAGATTCTTACTATAGTCCTTTCTTTTTTACAATTTATTATAGGGTTTAAAAATACAAAAACTGACCATGTTTATTTTTGTCGAGTATTTTATCTTGAAAATTTTCAGGTTCACCCCGTCGCAAGTCAAGTCCGTCCCGCGGTCATATTTCTGAGATGCTCCACGCCCTGCCTCACACCTCGGCTGGCTTCCGGTGCCTCGTCATTTTCCTCGTCTGCATCATTCTGGGTAAAATTTTAAATTATCTTTATTTACTATCTCATGTTTTTCTGTAACAAACGATGCACATAAAATCAACGTGCGAAAGGGGAGGAAAGAGCGAAAAGTCGATAGCCGCAATCCTTTGAATATCGATTTTTTAGCTTTAATTTTGAATTTTCTCCTGAATTCCATCAGCATCAAGAAATGGAGATGCGTAGATTAAAAGCGCTTTTTCCGTTGTTAAATAACATATTGTGGGTAAAACAATTGTTGTCCAAAATTAAAACTTTTCGAAAAGTAAATTATTCAGAAAAGTCGATTTCGTTGAAAAATTAAATTCCAGTGTACATCGCATCAACCGGCTTCGGGTTTTCGACGAAAAACTCGATGGGGAGCATGGAGAAGGGCAAAGTGCAGAACAAGTGAGAATTTATTGAATGGAAGAAAAACTCAAGTTATTTGTCGAATATTGTTTGAACAGCTCAATCTTTTACTTTATCAATGCTATTCCACCTAAAAAATTGATGATTTATTTCAAGAAGCGTGAAAAATAAAAACACTTCAGCGACGAATCAGGCCCGAATGCGATGTATCGCATGCGACAGAGGATTTCGACGCTCGAAGATGAATTAGAATCCCTGAAACACTCACTTTTAGCGACAGCTGGGGAGACGTAAGTTTTTCTTTGTAAAAGTTTTGTTTCAAACGTAAGGTATATAGAATATTTTTAAAATTGCTATATTGGAAAAGAAGAAGCAAACAAATTTTATGTTGTCTAAGGCGATTTGAGAAATGCTCAACGTTGCAACAAGGCGAAATAGTAATAGGGTTAGGAGAGGGTAGAGATTGTAGGGGAATGCTCTCGATGTTATACACTATGTTGCTACGTTGCAACGTCGCACTCCTTCCAAGAAGCCTTTGTCTAATGATTTTCTTGATTTCCCTGGTCAAGTAAACTTATGTTCGTCTCTTCCAGGAAGAACTTTGACGACGTGAAGTATCGGAACGAGGAAACGAGAAAGAGGATTCTGGTGACGGGCGGCGCTGGGTTCGTCGGATCGCATCTGGTCGACAAACTAATGCGAGACGGGCATGAGGTCGGTGGTTTTCAAGAAATCTTTGCTTTTTATCGGTTTTGGGTGACCTATAACAAAATCTAGCAAGAAATCAGCATACGTTTGGGTATAAACCCCCAAGACTATACTTTGTCTGCATTTTTACTTTAAAAAATCGTCAATTCTATCAAAAATTTGTATAGGTGTGAATTTCCAGTCTATTTTTTAAACATTCTCTATTGTGACCAAATATTTCGCTAAATGAATTGTTCCCGGAGGTTTCTGCAAAATTTCTAATTTCTGGAAACATCTTTAAATTTAGGTGATAGCCTTGGACAACTATTTCACCGGGCGGAGAAAGAATGTGGAGCACTGGATTGGGCATCCGAATTTCGAATTGGTGCATCACGACGTCGTCATGCCATACTTTGTCGAGGGTAATTAAAGTTGATTGGCAGAATTAACGATAATTGCTTTAATCATCTCTTTGTGATCATTAATTTAAAGAGTTAAACAGTTTTGAAAGCAAAAATAGAGAAGACACGATTTTTTCTCTGAGTATCTATTATTTAATAAAAAAAACTTATTGAAATTTTAAAAATGACTTTCAGTTGACCAGATCTACCACTTGGCGTCGCCAGCTTCCCCGCCACACTACATGTACAACCCGGTGAAGACCATCAAAACCAACACTCTCGGGACGATCAATATGCTGGGGCTGGCAAAGTCGGTTCTCCTTTTTTGACATAAGTTCGAAGAATATGTTTCAACCCTCTTTCATGCTTATTATAAATTTTGCGATGCTTTTCTTCTAAAAGTTTCGAGAAATCTATAAATTGGAGAAAATTGAAGGGCTTTACTTGAGCAAATATGCCGAATCGAAATTAACAGAAATTACTTAGATTTATTTTTAAAAAAATGAAATTTTGCAGACGCGTCAAAGCCACGGTGCTGCTGGCTTCGACATCGGAGATCTACGGTGACCCGGAAGTGCACCCGCAGCCAGAAAGCTATTGGGGACACGTGAACACAATAGGACCCAGGAGCTGCTACGATGAGGGCAAACGAGTCGCCGAAAGCCTCATGGTCGCATACAATAAACAGGTCGGATTTTAAAAAAAATTGAACGATGTAAAGTAAAAGTGGAAAAATTAGCGAAATGTTTAGGTTTTCCAGTTCAGTGAAAGATTGTTTCTGCAAATTTTAGATGTCTCAGAAGTTTGAAATGAGTTATTCAAATCTGAAGTTCAATGCGGGTTATAATGAATTCGAATTTTTCAAAAGTCAATATTGATACTTTGAAGAAAAACAACCTTCATTAGTCTCTAAAAATTCTATTTTTCCAGGAGAAAGTCAACATTCGCATCGCGCGCATCTTCAACACGTTCGGCTCCCGCATGCACATGAACGATGGCCGCGTTGTGTCCAATTTCATCATTCAGGCTATCCAAGGAAAACCCATTACGGTATGTCTAGAAACTTTAAATTCGAAATTTTCAAATACTTTAATTCATCGATGATTTGGTATATTTGAAAAAAAACCAAAGATAAAATAGGGAGTAATTGATTTTTTAAATAGAGATTTATATTTGATAGAATAGCTATGAAATTCGAAGGAAGTAAATTTATAATACTTCAATCATCTTATGTTGTATCTTTAGTATTTCTAGTTAATAAATTAAGCTCAAGTTTTATCGAATCAATAAAACCTCGATTTTAGATCTACGGTAACGGTGAACAAACGCGATCATTCCAGTACGTGGATGATTTGGTGGACGGGCTGATCGCCCTGATGAACAGCAATTACTCGATGCCCGTCAATTTGGGAAATCCTGAGGAGTACACCATCAAACAGTTCGCTGAAGTCATCAGGGATCTTGTTGGTAAGAGTTGTTTCATTAATTTGTCATGAACTCGATGGCATTTCGTGTATTAGCTAATATCGAAAGCTCATATCTTTTCTAGGATTTTGAAACGTACTTTATTAGGGTTCTTAAAGGACGTCATTAGATCTTGAATTATTCAAAACTAAAACATTTTATTAAGCAAATATCTTTAGATTTTAATACCGAAAGGAGTGAACGGTTATAATGTTGAGAACTTATTTATCATAAAAAATTATTTGAAATATATTTAAAATTTGAACTGATTTTTTTTCAGAAAGTAACAGCGAAATCGTCATGAAGGACGCAGTAGAGGATGATCCGAAGCAGCGCAAACCTAACATTACGGTGGCCGCTCAGAAAATTGGGTGGAAACCTAAGGTATTTTTTCTAGTTAAAAAAAATGATTTGTGGGAAATTGTTATTTTTGGGGGAAAAAAATAAATTTTCAGATCTCGATGCGCGACGGTCTCATGAAGACCATAGACTATTTCCGGGACGAGATTCAGAAAAATAAAAAACGCTCGATTAGGGACGATGAAATTTAAGGCCGGTTAGTGTAGAGGTAAGTTTGTCGATTTTTTGGAGTCTTGGCAAAAATGTTCAGTTTTTTTACAAAATAACTAGATTTTGGGTTTTTTTAAACAAAATGTGCATATTTTTCGATTCTGATAATCAAATGTGATATGTTCCTCGAAATAGGAGCCGATTCTAAATTTTTAGGTGAGCTTAACTTAAGCTAGAGTAGAATTTTCTATTTAAACAGTTAAAGCATTTTACTTTTCTGAGTAGTTCATTTTAGTTGTGATAATTTTATTGGAAATTTGGGTTAATTTGAAATGCCGCATTCACCGCGATGTCGAAATTCCTATGAATACGGTATTTTCTATCTTTGCATTTTTAATCCTGTAAAGTTTGGGGTCATTTCATGTGTAATTTTATCAGTGATACGCAAAAATCTTTCCACATTTTTCGCAGCTTTCAATATGGGTCTTTATCCGAAAACTCCTAGATGCAATTTTGACTTTGTCTACCTTTTTCTAAGGGTAATTTTATCGATAGCTATGATGAATTAGAATCCCTATCTCATTTTAAATAATTGAAAATTGGAAAATTTCGACTTTTTATCCTTCTTATTATATGCAGAAAAAGGTTTTAGAGCATTTTAAAATAAAATCGCCAGTTTTAGAATTTTCATATTCTGAAGAAAAGAAATGGTTTTAAACCATTTGATATTTTTGTTTCAATTTTTGTACGTCATTTACCAAAATTCCGTAATTTTGATTTTCTGAGCATGTCGTTTATTAAAATTACGCGTAATTTATTTCTCATGTACGAGATTGTCAAAATGGCGGTGTAAATTCAGAGCGATGACGGAAGCGAAGAAGAGGAAGCTGGACGATAGCTGGTTGGAGGACGAGGTAGTGATCGTTACCGGGGGCATGACCAACCAAATCGAGCCAAAACTGGGAAATGCGGGTGATGCGCAAGTATTTTCTTTTTTTTTTAATTAAAACATTTAAAAGAAAATTTCATGAATTTTCCATTTTTCAAAGAAAACATTGAGAAAGCATTGAATTTCTAGGAAACGGTTACCTTTCCATTAGTCTTCTGAATCTCTGATTTCCTATGTTTCGAAATGATCCAAATTCAGAGAAATTGAAAATGGATAATTGCAAATTATTTTCATCCTAAACTAGAAATAATCAAACAAATTACTAATTCAGATATCGAAGGGCAACGGCCGTCCGACATCAGCTGCCTCTGGAACGAAAAAGAGGAAGGAGGATGACGATGGGCACGACTCGTTCGATGACGAGCCCACGGTCATCATCACTCGTAAGGGGGTTTTTAAGTTTCTTCAAAGAAAGAAGGTTGAACAATAAATATTGGTGAAAATGAAAAGAAAAAATGAGAACTTTTCTATCTATTGGCGTTTTATTATTAGAGTTAAAAAACTATTTTGAACAAAAATTACATTGGTAAAGAAAAATTTGTGTCAATTTTGTAAAGGAATAAAGGACAACTTACTCTAAATTTCGGGATGACTTTTATTTCCAGAGAAGATGCCGCAGCCGTCGAAAAACTGCGAGTTGCCGTGCGTCGCGGCAACCAGACCCTCGCCGAGAAGGGCCTTCAACTCGCCGCTTTCTAGAAAGTAATTTATTATTTGGGAAAAAAACGAAATTTCAAATTTAGAACATTTTCTTTCGAATACATAGAAGGATACAAATGTTCAGGAAAGGAAATGATAAACTTTGTTGTGGAAACCTCAAGTTGACGTATTAAAACAAGATTTTCAAATGCAGATTACTATATTTTTGTTGTACTTTATGCATTCGGTTAAAAACAATTTTTAAAAAATTTTCAGACAGCCCCAGTCTCGCCTGAGTGCCGAGGTATCGAACGGCGAATTGATCATGTTGAAGACGCAACTAGCGAATCTCAAGCGAGAGAAGGAACGACAGGCCCAACACTTCATGAAGCAGGTACTACTTTTCTCGCAAAACTGGACACTTTTCTTCCAAAACTACAACTTTGGGTGAAGAGAACTCTCAGAAAGATAATAGTTGAGAAAATACTGTAGATTATAAATTAACCAAAAATTAGATCTGGGAGAAAACTAGTTAAAGGGAAAATATTCTAGAAGATTAGGAAAATACTACTTTTAAATTGTCTAGAATTTTTGAAAACGCTTGGTTTCTTTTTTCTATTTTTGGATTTTTCAGATCGAGGAAAAGGACAAGTTGCTGAGGGATAACGAAGGGAAAATCACCAGACTCACCAGTGTGATTGAGACCGAGAACAAATTCGTGGTACTCGTTTATTTTAGAACCGAATTTGAAAAATTAGGCTGCGAGTACGTTACTTCCAATCGACAAAAAGAAAAGTCTCTTGAAGAAAAGTACTAACTTAAAAATGAAGGAAAAGTACTCTCAGTTTTCTGCTTTTACTTTATTTTTGCAAAGTTGCAGAAAGCTCAACAATTTGCCGATTCGTTCCACTTGAATACGACCACGACGACTCGCAAAGACGTGGCTGCAAATTCCTCGTTCCTGCCAAGAGTGAGTACTTTACTCCTAAACGTATATACGTTGCCCCCAAAGCGGGTAGACATAAGATAAGTTTTGGAAGGAAAGTAAACCAAAACTTTTGGGAGGAAAGTAGTCACTTTTAATGAGAAAGTACTTGCAGTTCAAAGACCTACGAATCCCCGACTCGTCGCCCGTAAAAAACATGGCAGAGTTGCCGTCACCGTCCGCTCCACCACCTGCCCAACCCTCTAAAGTAAGATTGTTTTAATTCGAGTATTTTGCTCTCAAAACTGAGTTTTCTTCAAATTTGACTTCTTCTCACTTTCCTTCCTTTTCTGAAGAAAAAGTTAATTTCTGAGAAGAAAGTACTCATTTCAAATAATTTGGAGAAAAGTAATAAATAAAATATCTCAAATTCAGCCCAAGTACGCGTCGCAGGACCTCTACGCGGACTACATGCTGCTGTTGCTGGCGCGCGCCGGCTCGACGCCAGAAGCAGAGAAGCTCTGGAAGATGAGCGATGCCCCGGTGAGAATCTCCTTTTTTCTATAATTAAATCGAATTATCACTTCGTCAATCTACTATATCAATTTCAATGATTTCCTATGTATTTTGTACAGGTTGTGAAGCATAGCTTTTCTGAGGGGAAAACTTTTATGAAATGTTTTTGTGAGGGATACAATCTTCGAAAAATATTTTTGACCAATTTTTTATGTTGTTCTTTACACTCCCTATCCTAAAATCGAGTGCATTTTACAAGTTATCCTCATGACGAGCTGATTAACTATACAGAAGGACATTTTTAAATGAAGAAGAAATCATCTTTAGATCGAGGACTGCATTGGAGCGTTTATGAACGGGACGATAAAGGAGGAGGGCGCGAAGAAGGAACAGAAGAAGTCGATGATCGCCGTGCGTCGGAGTGATTCCACCAGGTCGAATGACGGCACGAATAGGAGCAACGACGTCTTCAGTCACTTGTAAAAATTGTGCCATTGTGCCATATCGTCAGTCGGTTTTCCAGGAAAATTAGGGTATCCTTCAACACTAACTAATAATGAAAACCTTCAATTTTTTCCTAGTTCTGCTTACGGGAAATATGCAATTTCAACGTCTGATTTGAATAGCGAACTGGATTTTGTATTTCCCGTTTAGTAGGTAAAGTCTCTTCAAACCTGTGTTAAGTTTTCGGGTTTTTTTCAAATCATTTTATTTTTTACTGAAAATTTCGGTTAAACTGTGCTTTATTGTATCTTTTCTAATTTAATGTATTTTTTCTCTCAAATTAAATTTCAGGATCATTCGTTTTTTGAGAATTCAGAACTCTATGTAGGGTCTTATGTTTTATTGTTTCGGCAATGAAAGTCTTAGTTTTGGATTTTCATTGTTGCTAGTTTTCGCTTGCTTTACTGATTCGAAGTAAAAATGGGAAATTTGATTTATTTTTTCATTTTTGAAAGAATCGTTGAAAAACGATCAATCGATATCTGAATTATTGATTTTTTGTTTTTAAATTATAGACTTGAAAAATCTATTATTTTTGCAGAACGTTGATCCAAACCCCGAAAGCAGAGCCGAGCATTGGTAGCAGGAAAAACGCCTGGAATATCAAGGTCGGTCATTTATTTATTTTTGAAAAAATCGGATAAAGTTAAACAAAATTAAAGCACTCTCGGTGCGAATACATCTTTCAAATGGCAAAAAATGCAATTTTACGATTTTGTTAATTTTCTACCAATTTTCTACAATTCTTAAAAATTACCAAATGCGGCGTGTGACTCCCAATAGGTATGCAGTCGATCACGAACATTTTCGTGTGCGAATATTTCATCCGGTCGATGATCATTTTTACAGCATTTTGAACCTGGAACAAATTTCGACTTACCGAAAATTGTATTTTTTCAAGAACAAACCTCAGCAGGCTGAGTTTCAGTGGTCAAACTTTCATCGTTCATCAAAATATTTTTGGTTTCTTCTAGCTAAAAATTTTTCCTTCAAAGAAAACGTGTTGAACTTGCCTGGTTTTGAATTTTCGACGGTGGAAAGAGGATGGAAACTAGAAGACCTGTGAAAACTATGCTCCCAATGTTTAAAACAATCTTGTAAAATAGGGCTAGTTGGTCCGGAAATCTGGAAAGTTGTTGTTTTTTCAGAGAATTGAAAAAATCGAACCCCGTATTCATCAAAGTCGTGTCAAACATGACGAATCCTGTAATGAAAGCTCCTCCGGCGGCAAATTTTCCTGATTTCTTTGTTGAAAAATTCGATCTTTGAAAAACGTTCGTACTTACCGAAATATTTATTGAGAAGTTGCAAAACCTTGAGCAGTTGCAAATGACGCAAATTAAAGGACCGAATCCCGTTGGAGGTCTGCATTTTTTAAATTTTAAATCCTTCTGAGAGTTGTTTTTTGTTTGTTTTGTTGGTTTTTGATAGAATTTTTGGACTGTGTACGGTAATCACGACTCAATTTACTTGAACTTTATAAATCATTTTTGAAACGTATTTTGACCAAAACTAACTGAAATGATTTGTTTAAAGTTTGGATCAGAGAAGCGACACATCAATATTATGAGTAGAGATACGAATATGACGACAAGATTTTGAAACTTACATAAAACTGCTTAGACTCTAGGGCCTCTTTTAGTTCCTTATTGAAATATTTCGACTCGCGTACCAAAGCGCAGTTCGAAATGACGTAGTAAAACGTAGCATAGACGGACAAAATTGTCATGTAGGCAAAAACGAAAGGATCGAGGATGGTCCATTTTGAGGTGGATAGGCTGGTTTTTCTAAATTTAAAAAATTCTTCGTTTTTTGAACCTTAAAATTTTTTTAATTCTCAGAAAACCATTTTTCTCGATCTTACTCATGATTTTCTTCCACTCCAACTGAATAGAGCATATTTTTGAAGGAGTAAACTATCGAAAAAATCACGAAAATCCCGGTGAAAACCACCGTTTTGTAGTAGAATTTTCGGTAGTCATCCAGGTATTCGAGGGATCGGATCTAAAAACTTTTGCAAATTAAATTTTTGAAAAGCGACTAGCCCTTTTGTTTTTCAAAATCTGTAATTGCTCTTCGAATAGAGAGAATGCGTCGTAGTAACTCCAATAGATCAAGGAGCCCACTGACAAAATGGAAAACGCGCAAAAACAGGCGTCAAATTTTGACTCAGCCCATTGAATGGTGGTTATCTGAAAAACTTTTGAAGGGTACAATTTTGGAAATTTTTATTTTTAAAATTTATTAAAGTCAAGGAAAAATGAACGACTACTTTGATCCAGATGCTTTATTTGAACAAATTCTTACTTTTGCTTTAACCGAAAAGAATTTGAAGGTGTAGAGAGCGCATAGAACGAAAACGAGTATAGCGATGGCTGTCCGAAAATAGGACTCGATTTTTTTAGTCTCCCGCCGGATTTTTGAGCATCGCGATAAATCCACTGCGGTATATCTGAATTTGATTTTTATGGAAAAATGCTAGGCGACCATTTTTCAAGAAATCTAAACTGATCTAAATTTTCAATTGTTTCGAGAAAATGACAAGAATCGACTTTTCTAGTTATGTTAAGTTCGAATTAGTTTTTCGTTCAATTTGGCGAAATATTTCATTCAAATTTTCCGAAAATAAACCCAATCAAGCTTTAAAAGTCGAACTAACCTGAGAAAATTATGAAACGGCCCGTAAATGGATGGGTTTTTCTTATTCGGCAGGGGCGTTCCATTAGTACCATTAGTCGTGGGTAATACGGGCATGGAATCGAATTTTTATTCAAATAATTTAGAAAATCATCACGAATTTTTTGAATGTAATGATATGAGTGGAAATGTAGGTGGGGATGAGAAAATGCGACAATAGATGAGTGCCGGTTGAAATCAGGTTTCTAGGTGCAATTGTGTGTTCTATTTGACACTAGTAATTCATGAATCGTCGGGTTTTAAATAGTTTGGTTTAGTGGATAGAGAATCTACCCTCTTTTATTCTATTATTTTACTCCATTATTATTTTCCCTCTCTCTAAATCTCTTTCATTTCGATATTATTTCTTCAAAATCTCCATCTCTTTTCAAAATTGAGGTAAAATGAGTTGTATCCCCAGTTTTGGGAGAACACTAATCATTTTATGCCCACATTAACTTTTCTCTGGTTTCCCTAAATCTCTTCAAATCTAACACAATTTCTTCATTTTCACAAAATTGCCAGTCTCTATTTTGGGCGAATAATTGTTTTGGTGTGGATCAAAGGGAAGAGAGATTTCAAACTCGAAATGATTAAAAAAACCGATTTCGATTTTATTCGCGGTTTGTGCTTTTCAACTGAACACATAAAAATTCGATCGGAGAGTTCAAATCAGAAAAATATTTGGGGATTTGTTAATATTTCCCAAAAGTCTTACGAAGAAGAAAAAAACTAAAACTAACGATTCTTCAATACTGTGCATTGGTGAAAACTCGATTTCGTCGTAGCAGGAAAAATACGCGGAATTTTTCGAGTTTCGGTCCTGTACCATGAAAGTTTCTAAAAAAAAACGTTGAAATTTCAAGCGAACAAATCGATAATTTGTACACTTTTGATAAACACTTGGGGAACATTCTAATAAAGTCGTCATTTGAATGTCTGCTCTATTTGATCAGTGAAAAGTATGAGCCAAACTAAAGTGCGAAACATACCGATTTTATGTGTTTTTTACGTTATCGCGCATCTTTTATCAGTTGAAATTGTTCAAACATAGGAAGTGTGATTTTCCAACCTCATGCATAAAAATATGCGAAAGTCACAGATTTTTGAAAAGGGTATGAAACTTAGAGATCAATTAGTCTAAAAATGCAAAAATTATTGGCAAGCTGTTCTGGTTCATTTTATTTACCCGTGTCATCAGCATATTGTTCTTGAATTCAACTATTTTTTAACTTTTGTTCTAGAAGACATCGATTAAAAATTAAAAATAAAAATTTGAATTTCTATAATGCAAAAGGTCTATTTTATTGAAAACTAGAAGAAATATGTCGATATAATTTCAAGTCCCGACTTTTCAGAACGCGCGATGAACCGTTCACGCGAGCCCAGTCCGATGGGGAGCAGCCCGAATCGAGGAGGAGGCGGGACGACTTCTGGAATCATTCGGAAATTCAAGAAAAAACCCATGACTGGATCCGGACATTCAGGAGCTGGATCTGGAACTGGAACGAGTTCTGGAACTTCGGGAACCTCCATTTCCGCTAACAAAGACGAGAAGTCTCTTATCAAGTAAGATTTTTCATTTTTTGGGAAGAGAGTTTAGAAAGATGGGAATTATGAAAGAAAAATTTGAGATTAGATTGTAAGTCGGACTCTTCTAAAAAAAATTAGAATAGAAACCTAAAAAAATTTGTTTCAGTTCGCTCCGAGCATTACAGGGCAGGCACTGCGCGAGCGAATACGAGAAGTACATGCTGCTGGATGAGAGAGACAAAATCATGTACAAGATTAGAACGGTATGCTAATTTCTTTGCTTGTTCAAGAGTTTTGAAAATTAATCTCATTGTCATGGTTTTTTTTCCAACTTTTTGCAAAAATCCATCAAATGTCGGCTATAGGTTTCAAAAAATGAATATTCTCTGCAATTTTTGTGACGAGTAATTATAATATTCTTTAAAAGTTTCCTAAAATACCGTAAAAATATCTTGAATTAGTTTCAAGGAATTTATGTTTCCGACAACTTCTATAATACTTAATTGTTTCGTTTTTTCTTAAACAATTGAAAGTATCCTAGTAAATTTCAAGAAATGAGCAGTTTCCATAATTTGTATGTGTAGTATAATAAATAACTCATTGATTTTGGAAGAATAAAAAGGTTTCAGGCCGGCGGTTCCAGTCTGAAAGCCCTGAAGCCGTGCTTGGAAATGTGCGTGGAGAAAGAAAGATATGTGAGAATCGTCCAGAACAGGGTGTCCGTTTTCGAGAAGGACAACGACGGAAAGTGTGTGCCCAGCAAAATGGTCAAGGTTGGGAAATTTTCCTTTAATTTGTTTAAAATGTATTACTTAAAATTTTGCCTTCCAGTTTTGCAGCTATTTTTTTCTTATAAACCCGCACTTATCTTCTCATCGTAATTCAAGAGTCTTTCTTATAAGTAAAAGCTTGAAAACATACTTGAATCGCTAGAAAGAAATAATAAACTGAATATTTTAGAGCCAGTATAAAATTTGAAAAGATGGAGAAAATGACTTTAAAAAGAAATAAATTTAGGAATACTCTCGCAGCGCCGCCGACCAGGAAATGCCCTTGCCGCACGAACTTCGTTCTCCCCAGCTCATGGAGCTTACGATGGATTATCTTCTACAAAAGGTTGAATTTTTTGTCGAATTTCTGGAAAACAGTTTCTTTTTGAATATGTCTCAAATAAACTGAAGGAAACCATTTAGAAATGATTTCCGAAGAATACTGATCAAGGCATATGCTTCAAAAATTGCTATATTTGGAGGGGTAATTTACGAAATCGGTAGTTGTACAATGAAATTGATAACTGCGCGATTAGTGAAAATATACGGCTAAAACTATAACTAATATCGCTTTTGCAGGTTATGGACGAAATGCCGAACAACATGGATGCCAAGACGCAGTGGTACGACTTTTTGTGGAGCAGAACGAGGGCTATCAGGAAAGAGATCACCCAGCAGGCTCTAGTCGACAAAACTGCTGTCAGGCTTGTTGAGAAGTTCGACTTTATTAGCTCTTTATATTCTTACAATTTATAGCCCATATTAACGTAGAAATATCGATCGAAAGAGCAAAAAAACTGGAAAAGCATTAATTGAAACCTAATGCTAGAATTTTCCTTTTCGAAAATTGCGTATTTTAAAGTTAGACCAATTTGAATGATCATTTACCAATTGCTCTATAAAATTGAAGATTATAGTAGGCTTTACAAAGTGGTGCATTTTCCAGATGCACCCGTCTGCACATCGTGGTGGCCTACCTGCTGTGCGACCTGACGTCGGACCAATTCGATCAGAGAATGAACACGGAGAACCTCGGCAAGTGCCTCCAGACACTCAGGCATCTCTACGAGGATCTCAATCGAAAGGGAATCCATTGCCCGAATGAAGCCGAGTTCCGTGCCTACGACATGATGCTCTATCTCAATGACTCAAATGTGCTGAGACAGGTTAGATTTTTTACCCGTTTCTAAAAACATCGTGACCTGATAACAAGCTATATAGCTAGGAGAAAATGATAGTGAAGATAATGAGATGGTATGGGAAGGGATAAATAACATATCTACGACATTGTCTAGTTATTCGTTTCCGGCGAAATTTCGCACTTTGCTGAAAATCGAAGAAAAATCTCAAATTTCTCAGGCCTGTCAATACCGTCCTGAAATTCGCTCCTCTGAACCGGTCCGTTTGGCCATTCAGCTCGCCACTTGTCTTCAAAACAACAATTACATCAAGTAGGAATCTTTCTAATTGTTAAAAATATCGATTTTTATTCGATCAACTTTTGAAATTTCCAGATTCTTCCGTCTTATGACTCAAGACGCGAGCTATTTGCAGTGCTGCATTTGCCACAGATATTTTGAGGCGGTAAGGATTTGCTTTTTTATGTTTAGATCCAGCTGAATTTCCCTCGAACAAAATCAAATTGAACTTATTGTGGAACATAGATTTTTGTTTAAATCTGTTATCGCTCAACTAATCACTTACTAATGAGGGCAGATTCAACAATTTTGAAACAAAAAATACAAATGCTATCTTTTTCTTTTCTATTTTGAAACTTTGGAAAAGGATAAATATATTTTAAAAATAATTACTTTTCCAGCTGCGCTACTCGGCGTTCTGCATCATCACGAAGGGCTATCGCCAATCTGCCTTCTCCGTGCAGAAATTGAAGCAAATGTTCGGCTACGACCACCTAGATCAGACGATCTCGGCACTCGAGTTCTACGGCTTCAAGCCCAACGAGGAGGACATTGTATGCGATCTTTTAAAATTTACTTCCTAGGGCTATAGTCAAATTGGCCTTTGTATTCTGAGAAACTAATTTTTTTTAAATGTAGAAAAATTCGATTTTGAGAGAACTATGCTTTTACCTTCTAAGATTGATTCGCGAAAGGGCCTATCGAGTTGAGTTTTGTGAAATATTATATTTTTTTTCTAAAAAACAGAAATGAAAATATTCCAATTTTCAGGTCGAAGTCTCGCGAAAATTCTTCAACAAGCCCCAGACAGACATCGCGATGCACCACTACGATTGGATCGACGACAAAGCAGACGGGAAGTTAAGTGGGGTAAGTTTGGAGGAAGATTTCAGTTTTTTTTTTTTTTTAAATTCCAAAATTTCAATTTTTAGAACTTTTCAAAGGGTCTTTAAGAAAGCTTTTTTAATCGTTTAATTTTTCAAATGAACAAGGAATATGTTTCAACAAAAAGAATTATCAAGTGCGTATTTTTTAGGGTTTTGTTAGATTTGAATTTTGTCAATTTTCAGATTGTCTACGGCCCAGAGGCCTATCGCGACGTTGTAGTGCCCACCAAATTGGTCGAATCTTTCAACTCGTCAAATTGCTATGTCAGTGACCCGGTTCTGCAGGTAAGCTCATTGGAGAAAAGTGTTCTTTTCCTGATCAATTCGTTAGCGATTTTCCCAAATTTTCCAATAAACTTTTCATAGATCCATGGACGTATTAATTTTTAGAAAACCTCACCTTGCTTTTAACATTTGATGAAGCTTATGTTATTATTTTTAGTCGCTTCTGAACTCTGTAATTTTTAAGAAATATTTCCTTTATAGATCTAAAATTAGCGTTAGAAAGATCTTTTTTAATTTCAAAATGCCATGAAACCTATATTTTATTTGCAGTCCATCCTGAAAGCTGCTGGAGTTTCCGCAACTTCATCTATGGTATCTTCCGGAGCGATGCAGGCCGCAACCGCTTGGAGCGAGGACGCCAACAAACCATCCAACATTCTCGGCACTTACGGGTCGACCATGTCAATTCCACTGCCTCCTCATGGGCAGGTATCAAATTTCCTCGAAACTTGGACCGCGAGTATTTTTGTCCTAAAGCGAGGGAGGAGAAATAGCGCTTGGGACAAAAGTGCTCACCTTTGGGACATAAATACTCGTTGCTCGAAATTTTAATTTGCGATTTTTAGCATTCTTTTTAAAAATATTTATCTTTTTTATAGACATCAGTTAAAGCCATTTATTGACTGGAAAGATCGTAATTTTCTAATATAGAAATCATGAAACAGACCTCATTCACTTTAATTTTACAATTGAAAACAGCTAAAACTTGACTTTTCAGAATCAGCCCGTCAACATTTTCACGTCCCACCTGAAACAAGAAAAGCCGGAATCCGAAACGTCATCTTCAGGCATCACAATTCAAGTCAAAAACGAACTGACCAAGCCGAAATTCGAGTCCGCTTCTAAATGGGGTGCAAAGGTTGGATTTTTCAGATTTATCGTTTTCAAAGTCTTTTTTTTTACTTTTCCAGAACATCTTCGGTACGGCGATTTCCGGAATTCAAAAAACCAAGGACCAACCTGCTCAGGTACGAAATCGCAAACTTTTGTTCATTAAAAACAAAACTCAGGTGAAACAAGAATCCGCCCCCATCCAGCAACCGGCCGAAAAGACGACGTCGATGTTAAAATTCCCCGGACAGTTTTCCAACAAACCCTCGATTTTCGGAAACTCTGGACTTGGACAGGCGGTGAGAGGTGTTTTGATCTTTACAAAAATCTTTTTTCATATTTCAAGGTTGTTCCATTTTTTACAGAAAAATTGAAGGAAGGAAACATTTTTGTAATAAAATTAACATATTTGACGGTAAAGCAAAAATCGGATTCTTCTAAAAAATGAAAATTTTCAGCCTCCCAAAAAGGACCCTCCCAAGCCTCTTTTTCCGAGTGGATCTTCTGTATTTTCGAAGGCCGATCCGGAACCGTCCATTTTCAAAAATGAGCTTCCTGAAACGAAGAGCATTTTCGGTCGAGGTTTGCCTTCGACCACCGCCTTAAATCCGTTCAAGGTGAATTTGAATCCTTTTGGATTACTGTAGAAATATTTAAAACTTCATTTACTCTAATTCTCTTTCTTCAACCTAATAACAAGTTCTTACCATAATTCTAAACTTTGTAAAGATCGTGAAGCTCACTTGAAAATTCAGAAGTGAGCATTTTTAATTTAAAAAAAACAGACCGAACCCTCGACCTCGCTTTTTGCGGCCAAACCGAAGGAAGAGCCTCCTCCAGTCAACCCATTGCTCGAACAGGCCAAGCAAACTGTTGACGAGCTGACTGAAGAGACGATCAATGCAAGTTGCAAGTGGGAATTTTTGAAAAACGTTATTTTTAAAATTATCTTCATTGTTTACTACTCGTTAGAAATGTTTTTGAAAATATTTCGACTTTTTGGAGTTTAGAATTTAAAGACATCGATATTCCAATTGAAATAGAAAACTTTTGAGAAACTAAAGGTTCTCTGAAATGTAAATTTATTCAAAATATTTTTTTTTAATGATTTTTAGAGAATTGAACTTTTCAGTGACGCGCTGAAAAGACTGATTTCTACTGGAATCGAAACTGAGATGAAGGAGAATTTGATCAGGAAGAAATTGGAATCGGCCAGACAAATCACAGGGAAACTCGCCGAGGAAACGATCGACAGGGTGGTTTACGCAAAACTGGGGAATTTGGCGGAAAGAGAGTTGAGGTGGGCTGGGAGTTTTGGAATTTACGAAAAAATCTAGCTTTATAAACCTTGAAAAATATTTTTTACTAAAATTTCACAGCGAAATTCGAAACCGTATTTGAGGCGGACAAAAATTTGGTTGAAAAATAGGTAGCTGATAAAAATAGCAATGTATTTCCTAAATGCTGCGATATTTAAAAATTTGAAAGGGCGTATGGTTGTATCAATGTTAAAGGAGCGATTCTTTTAATTTCACGAAAAATTGAAACTTATCAAAAATATATTCATCTTCAGGAAGGAACAAGCCAAATTGTTGGATGACCTATCGAAAAGGATTTTGGAGAAAACGTGGAACGACCAGTTCATGCCTCTGCTCGATGCAACGACCAAGCGAATCGTCAGGAAAACGGTTGTTGAAGAGAGCAAAAAGGTAAATTGGAAAATCAATTTTATAAAAATCAAAAGATTGTTTTCTGTTTTTATGCGATATAACTTGTTTTTTATTTAGATCCACTTTAAACCAAATAACTTCGGAATTGAAGTTGAACTTTTAGAAACCTGTCAAACATAAATAAAAAGACAAGAAAAGATTATTTTAGTAACTACTTTATTAATCTTTTCAAAAAGTTGAAAGATAGATAGCGTTGAAAAAAATGAAAAATTGATAAAGCTGAAGAACTTTTTAAAAATACAGTAATTCTTATTTTTCAGACGAACGAAGGCTTAGCGAAGTTCAACTCGAAGATGCAGCGTCTGTGGTTGATGCAATTCGTGACTCACTGGAGGAAATTCGCCAGGACGAAGAGACGAGTTAGGGAGGAACGGCATAGGGCGATTAGGGAGTTCTCTCCCAGATATGAAAATCAGGGTTAGTTTTGATTTTTAAAATATTTTTTCAGACTTGGGACTTTTCAAGCGCAAAAATTCGTCGTCATCTCGTCTCCCATGATTACGGATGTTAACCCAAAGCTCATTGGAATATTTCACCGGATAAGAAATATTTGCGATTGAAAAGTTCCAAGTCTATTTTATAGAAAAATAGAAATGCGAAGACCAGGCTAGTGTTTTCTTACCTTAGAAAGGATTTTTTCGCCTTGCAACACGAAATAAGATATTCTTTTGAATGCAAAGTTAGGATTTCTCATTTTGAACAATGTTTATTCATTTTTCTATCGTTAATTTTCAGTCATCACGATTTGTATTTAAAACGAAGAAGCAGGTCATTGAATGCGACTTTCCTTTAACATTTTATAGAAATTTTGAAACTTGCATAATTTTCTTTATTTTTAGCATTCGCTTTGGAGAACTATTCAAGGGAATCGCCGAAGCAAGAGAAGCCGGTTAGAAAGTCGAGGAATTCTTTTGAATTCGGGTAACTTTGATCAGCTATCAATCATAAAGAAAAAAGATACAAATTTGCATCTTGACTTTTCCAAGTAAAAAATCTAAAAATTAAATAAAAATTCCAGCGACCTCACGATGGTGCTGAAGACGTCGATGTTGCGTCGAAAGCGGAATGAAAGACTGGCGCGATGGGTCGCAAATCGATGGATTTTGTGGACCAGAATGCGCATCCAGGGCAGGAGGTTCTATTCGGTAAGTCGTTTTCTCTATTTTCAAAAAAATCACAACCTGAATCTGAATTTCAACTGATTCGTTGATCAAGAATTTAGGTTTCGAGAAACTGATAATTTTTCGACGAATTTGAAAATCCATTTTTGCATGTTACTTTCTTATTTTTCTAACACCAATGAAAAACTAAGTCAAATGTGAAATTTGGACTTTTTATTTAGCAACGATAAAACATCGAAAATGCGAAAAAGTAGATTTTTTCTAAATATTGACCTTCAGAAGGTTGGAAGACACTCGCTGGACGTATACCTCGAAGAATCACAGCCTGAGGATGAAGAGGAATCGATCCACGTCTCGGGCATTTTCGACAACATCGAAAATCAGGTGCCTAGGTAGGTGGAGGTTTTTGTTTAGAGCGAAAAAGGATAAAATTGAAAAAATCTAATTTTGCTGAAGGTAGCTAATGTTTTGATCGATAATTAGTGTGAGGACAATTTTGCTCGAAGAATCCTAAAGAAAATTTTAATTAAAAAAACAAACAAAAATTCAGCTCATCTTTCCTGAACGAGACCGCGATAAGTCGGAAGCGAAGGCAGCTCGGCATTTCCGCGATCCACCCTGACGACTCCTTCTACGAGAATTTCAGCCTCCCTGTTCATTCAGGTAAATTTTAACTTGCTATTTGATCCGTAATCTAATCAAGAAGCATACTTGAAACGTCAATTTTCAATGAATTAAATGAATATTGGAGAAAAAATGCGTTAGAAACTTTCCTTGAAACCTATTTAAAATGTCTCTTTTCTAAGAAAAGAATAGTTGTTTCAGAAAGTATCTTCAAGAAGCCCCGTGCTTCGAATAGTCCTGCCGCTGCCACCAAGAGTTCGTACGCCTTCAAGCCGCCGAAAATGCGTTCGATTGTGGGTTTTAATTAGCATAATTAAATGGATAATTACCTCAATTAAGAGCTGATCATTTTGATTACTCTCTAATTATCGTCAATTTTCAGGTGCCTTTGCCATTCGACTACACGATCCTGGACCCATCTGGCAATTCCACGCAACAACGCCTTCTGTCCCCTGATCTGGTGGAAAACTCTATGGTCACGGAACAAGGTCGACATTGTTTTCAAATTTATTTATAACCCAAAATTAATTGATCGAGTAATTGACCAAAGAAGGTGGATAGGGTAGAATATATAAATCACCGGAATTTTGACAAAAGGACAAACTTGAACTTTAATGACAATTCAAGGTCAGCTTTATAACGTAAAATTGTAGTAAAGTGGAGATAACTTCATAGAAGTCTGGGAAAGATTAAAATTTTGGAGAAAAATTCATCGATCTTTGTGACGATAGACTTCGATAAGGTTGGAAATGACTTCGTAGAGCACGCTCCAGGCCTCTTTCGTCTCAGCATCCAACTGATTCCCATTCGTTTCCTTCACCATATCCAAAACTGGATCAAGCATGTTCTATAATAAAATTTCAGAAAAAAAAACTTTTCCAATTTTGATAAGAAGACTATTGAAAAATTGATAAGATGTATACCTTCTTTGCATTTGTGTATTTAGTTTAAGTATACTTTTGAAACCTACAAAAACGTGCTTCCTCTGAACATTCCATTTAATGTGGGCTTTAGCGATTCGGTTGAGTTGTTCGGCTAATTCATTCTCGCTTTGCATAGAATCGATGATAGATCGTAATCCGCACATATACACTGAGGCGTGCTTTCTAAAAAAATAATTTTTGATTTTTTTTCTAAAAATTTTAAATTCTCTAAATCCTAGCAAATAAAAAATATTTTGTATCCTAGATTTCTTAGAGAAGAAAATTTTGAAGAAATACCGTAATTCCACCGCATTCATCAAAGACGAGTCCGGAATGGCACGAAATTGGGGCCAGATCTTTTTGTAGGTCGGGTGCTCGGAAAATAGCCTAAAATTTGTTTAAATCTAAAATATATTACTTTGAAACATTTTACTTGATGAAAATCTTGAGCCCATTTCTGACGGGGTCTTTCTCGATATTGACGAACGTCTGCTGGATCATTTCCCTTTGTCTGTCGCTTAGTCTATTCGTCTGTTCGAAATGTTTCTGGGCTAAAAATTTCAATTTAAAAAATGTTAGAAAAAAATCTAGTTTAAAATTTCCTATTAAAGAAAAATAAAGCAAGTTTTTCTTTTGAATTTACCGTCCAAATCAAAAGCCATAGTGCGAGATAGGGCGGGGCTAGAGGATATTCAAATCGGAAATCATGCGAGTCATTTTTGAAGATGCCTGAGAAAAGTGGATGTTTGCGTCACGACTTGACAGCTAATAATAGATCACGCCCACTTTCAAGCAGATATTTAGAAGACAACGGAAAAGATTTAGATGTATGGCTAAAATCGCGCTAAATTTGGATTTTTGAAAATTTCGAAACTTGAAATTTTTAAATTATGGCAATAATTTCGGATAACAATTTCTTTTCAATCATTTTGCAAGTGAGCTAACTCAAAATCGTGCAAAATGAACTGTTTTTCATTTTCTTAAATCAATCTCGAACTTCAGAGACTCTGATACAGTGAAAATAAAACTCCATTTTTAACGAAATAAAATTAACCGGTTTTTTCGTTTTCGCCCTTTATTTGGCCCAGAATCGCGGTGATCATCTCCTTGGCCTGGTGGTATTTTTTCGCTTTATCCGCATCGTCTATTGAATCCATCGAGTCACGAACTTCTGTGTCGGCTGGAAAGTTAGGATTTTGAAAATTTTGGGAGGAACAAATACAGAAACTCTCCTAAGGATTAGTAAATCGAAATTTTGAATAATCCGAGAAAAACTAGAAACAAACTGAATTCAAGTTTGTTATCGGATTAAGAACTCTATTTCATAAAATACCCCTTACCTTACCTCTAGAAACAATAGCAGCAGACTGGCCTTCATTTGCATTTGTAGATAAAGATTGATTCTTAGAGATTTCAGAACTCGACGCTGCATTTGAATGCACTTTCGAGCTTTGGTCGTTTTGAATGGGCAAAGTGGTTTCTTTTTTGATTTCCGAAATTGAATTTGAAGCTTTCGAAGGCGAAACTTCTTTTGGGGAAGATTCTAAACAAATTTCATGTTTCAAAAATGCGATAAAATCTAATTGGGAAAGACATCAAGACTAATTAGGTAGCTAGTAATTATTTCATTGAAAAAGTAAAAAAATCTGAACTTGCTTACCCTTTTCTTTCATCGCCATCGGAAACTTGAAGGGACAGGTCAATAATTGCGGATTTTCGATTGGTTTCGGCTGATCAATTTTTGCCGACTTTCCCTCAGTTTTCACTAAAATAGTAAAACATTCTAAAAATTAAAAAGAAGTCTTAAACTTACATGAGGAAAACTCGCCATTTTTCAGCATTAGCCGGTACATTTTTGAATTTTATAAATTTTAAGTAGGAAAAATTCTCAAACTTCGAAATTCATAGATTTATGAAATATTTTCGAGTTAGTCTATGTGAAATCTCAAAATCACGCGCCAAATAGGTGATTTTATCAGGAAGCAATATTATTCCAAAATATGCTAAATGAATTTCCAAATATTTCAGGCGGTTTTTCGCCCCTATCCTTAGATATTGGTCTAGAGAAACTCGATTATCTCTAGCTTTTTGAGTAGAAAATGAAATTCAAATTATGCTAGACGCTTTTCTTTTCCTATCTTTTAACATAGGATTAGAGGAAATTTCTATTATCTCTGACTTTGAGAATTATTGCTGGGCACGAATATTTCCGGTATTTTCAGCGTTTCCGGTCTAAACCGGATACGCAAAAGCGTAAATCGCATCCGAATAAATACAGCTTTCATACATCCCAAACGTTTTTGAGAGGGTATTTCTCAACATAGGGTAAAATTTTTATTTTAAAGACTAGAAAATGCAAAATTAGCATATTACTTTAATGTGCTCTTTAAACCTCTCAAAATATACCACTATTTTTAATTCTCTAAAAGATGCTGACTTCTGTTTCCGGTTTTAGGACCTGAAATGAGATGAGATTAATTCTAGGGATTGTAAAAATCGGAATCTGAGAATTTGAATTTTCAAAAACGATACTTTCGCAAAAATACATATTTGGCGAATAAAAGTGGGTTAAAAAATCTGAAAAATATTCTTTAAAATTTCAGACGTCGAAAAGGCCTCTGAAGAGTTGGAGGCGAATTGGTCGCTGAACGAGACCATTGTTCGCAGCAATCGAACTGCCAAAGACTGGGGACAGAAGCTGGAGACTCTGGAAAAAGACAAGAATGTCCAGGTCGATGAAGGTCTCATTCATGGTAGGCAAAAATCTTATTCTTTTTTTTTTTTTAATTTGCAGAAATGTGTTCAAAACAATTTTATCTTTGCATTCTTTCGTTAGTGACGCTTTTCAAGCAAATTTTAATCATTTTACCTATCCGAATAAAATTTTAGAGGTCGAAGAGTTGCAGATTTTAAAAATAAAATGTTGAATTGAAAATTCTGAAATTTGGTTTCCAGATTCCGAGACGATGTTCGCAAAGAACTCTGTCCTTGAGAAGAAGGCGGGCAATTTGCGATCGGAAATGGAAGATTTCTCCTTCGACCTGCAGCGGACCATCGATGAACGGGCTAGGCGGGAGTCGGGACAGGATTTTGGAAACCAATAATTTTTTTAGTTATTGACTTCTGTTCTCGAAATTTTCAAATTTTTCAAATTTCTACCCGATTTCCTTAAACCCCTCCGATGCTCAAATGATCTCGTGTTTCATTTTATCTTTAACAGTTTCTGGCTACTTGTTTATTCGTATGGTGGATCGAAGGGTTATAAAATTCAAATCTGAAAATGCTAAATTTCAAATTGATTAATTGTATCGTTTTTCCAGTAAAAGAATAAACTATTTCGATTTTCGGATTTTGCTTTGAACATTTTCGTTGTGCCTGCCTCTAACACACGCTTTGTTGCCACTGGCACCGAATTGATATCTTCTATTTTCTTGTATTTGATTCGTTTTTAATATAAGATTCACTTTTCTTTTCTACCTTTCTTGTCATTCCTTTTCTTTTCTCCTCTCCTCACTTTTCTCGCTCTCTTGTTTCGCACTTGAAAATGCGCGAAACGTTTGTGTTTGAATTGATCAATTTTCGATTCTTTTGAAAACCTGTCTTCTTTTTTATTCTTATGCTAATTTTCACGGTCAATATCTAAAAATAATTTAGATCCTTTTATTTTTTTCCTCTTGAAATTTCGAAATCATAACATTCGTCTTTTAACTAAAAGATGATTCTTTAGTTTTTGTTTGTATCATATTGTTTATGATTTCTTCCAAAATACTCACACACATATTTTTGCCTCGTACAATTTGAGTCCTATTTTTTAAAATTTCCTCCTGAAGAATGATCTTTTTAGTTTTCAGAGCTCAAAATTCAAACATGGCGTCTTCTGAGGCATCTGAATCCAACTACTTGGATGTGCTTTTGAAGGGCGAACAAATAATTCAGGCAGTGATGCGAAAAAGTATCGATTCAGAAAAGTGGGTTTCAAAAATCGGGAATTTTGAAAAATCATTTAGAAGAAAATGAAATGTTTAAAAATTTGATTACTTCTGGAACAGTATTTTTTGTAATCAAGCACTAGTTGGAAAATCTGAAGAAATAAAAATGAGATTTCCAGGAACTCAAATATTTAGGAAAAGACTTGCTCGAAACATAATTTTTTAGGAGCTCGACCCCTTCGAAGCGTCGCTACGGACTGCGTTCGAGAGCCGAGACTATTCTGGAAGCCACTCAGAGCGTCCTGAATGATTTCAGCAACAAGTCTGGTGAGTGGAAAATTTATTTTTCCGTTTATAATCTAGCGTTTTTAGTGTTCGTAAAAAAATCAAACATTTCAGATTCCATCCAAGACGAGCATTTGAATGCTGCCGTGAAGTGTCTCCAACTGATGGCTGGTGCTCAAAAAGCAGGTTAATTTTTTAAAACCTAAAATAAAATTCGAAATTATTTTCAGGTCTGACCTCCTTCACTCCCAAATTTGTGTCGGAATTTCTCGAAGATCAGACCGAAAAAATCGTCGCGATTCTGGAAAAACTCGATGAAAATCGGGTTCTAAAATTCGGACTCCAATTTTGGGCCGCTCATCTGCAAGTCGTCTTGACTATGACTAAGGTTGGGAATTTTCTGAAAATCTGAGAAAAATAAAAGTTAAGCATAGTACAAATCTGAGCAGAAAAACAACGACATTTGCCATTTTTCTGCTTTATTATTGCTCTAAATTTGAATTTTTAAATTTCAGCACCTAACCCCGGAAATTCTGGTTCGCGCCTGTCATCCTGTGGCCGAGTGGATTAAGCAGTTCGCTTTCGACGCCAAAACAGAAGTCTACAAGGAGACGGTTCGTCTCTCGGAGCAAGTCAAAAACTGTAGGATTTTTGCTCAAATTCGGTTTTTTGCAAATTCGAAATTCAGCTGATCTGGAAGAGGACTGCAAGACGGCAACGTTGGGCGCGTTGGAGGTAAGCACTTTATCTTACAAAAATGAAAAAGTTGAAATCCTCGAAAAATCCTTAAAAAAGTGAAATTTCAGGTATCTGATATGGTGCCGCTGAACGTGTCGAAGAAATTTCCGTCGCCCTCGAAAATCCTAGCGCCGACCAACTTTTCTGCTCTCTTCAAGTCGCCCGCACAGCAGTCACAAAGTTCAAGTCAGCCGGTCAGAACCACCAGGAGGTCATCGGTCAAGGTGCTAATTTTATTTTAAAATTTAATCCTTTTCATGATTGTGTCGATATTTTGACGAAACAATCGATAAAATAAGTTTTCTGTATTATTCTTTTGAAAGATTTATTTCGAAAAAAGTAGTAAAAACATTCCAGAGACCCGTGGCCCTTGTGGATGAGGATTCCGTGGACTATGTGCCGATCGCCAGCAAAAATACGGGCAGCGCCAGGAAGAAGGCCAAATTGACCGAGCACCAGAAGGAGAAGTTCGCGGAGAAAAAGTATCTTTTACACTTAGAAAAACCTGAAATATTTTATAATTGTATATTTTTTCTGGAAAAGTTTCAAAATAGTCTGAAACTTGAGAACAATTTTTAGTGAAATTGTACCTTTTCAGAAATATTAGATGTTCTGAAAAATTTCTAGAAACATTTCCTATCACTTGAAACATTTCTGTGAGCTTGTATACAATTTTGTGCAAAATAAATTCTAGTTTTTGGAAGCCGGATTTTCAGAGACAAGTTGCCGTTCATGGACGAGGACTCGCAGAGTTGTCAGAATTTGATCGGCGTTTTGGCCACCGACTTCGACTTCGAATCGTCGTCACAGTGAGTTTTTGGACAACAAACGTTTCTGGAAATTTGAAATTTTCTAAGAAAAAAGACGTTTCTGAAGCCTTTTTTGAGGTTTCCGGAAAAATGGCTGTTTGGAAACTTTTAAGTTGTCGAAAAATAGAAGTTTCTACAATTTTTGAGAGCTATGTTATGGGTTTTCAGAGTGTTTACAAAATTTAGACATTTTACCCGCGACATAAATGAGAATTTGTGCATACATGATATTCAATTTTCTGAAACACTCAGAAACCATATTTGGAACAAGTATAAATTTCAGAAGCGCCTCAACCCAGGGACAGAAGAAAGAGGAGGGAAACCCTGGCCAAGAAGCTCGAGAAAAGGAGAAAAATGATAACGAAAATGGAAACCAGGAAGTTGGAAAAGTTGTGGAACCTGAATCGGCAATCGAAGATAATAAGAGAAAGACGAACGTCAAGTTGGATTTCGAGCAGGTGAAAATGCATTTTTTTGGGAAATTTTAAAAAAAAGCTAAAATAAATAAAATAATACAAAGAAAAATATTTTCAGGAATCCCCGGCTATCGCTGACGAGCCGAACCTGGACAAGGAGAGCGACGGCGAGGAGGAGATTCAGAAGATGGACGTCGACGTCAACGACGTCGTTCCCGTCACTTCGGAAGTGGCTGAGGAATCTGGGTGGGATTTTTTGAAAAGGGACTTTCAAAGAGTATCGATCATTCTTTAACAAACATTATAGGGATCTGTTCTTTGTAGTTTTATTTCAATTCTAAAACATATCAAAACCATTTCTCGCAATATAGGCAGTATTCTGATGGACTTGTTTGAAATTAAAAGCGTTTAATGTTTTTAATGATAATTTAGAAATTATTCGTTTTCCTAAGTCAAACATATCAGCCCTCTTTCATTCAGCTGTTTATTGAATCTTTTTAAAACATATTCTAAAAATTAAAAAATCATTTTCGTTCTAGCCCGGTTCCTACTTTGGAAGAGCGCCTGGTGGAGACTTCGCTAAAAGATCCTGAAACTCCGAAAGAGGAAAACGAGGCGGAAAATACACCGCAAAAATTCGCGACTCCCGAGAAAGAAGTTGTCACTCCGACCCACTCACCCTCGGCTGCGCATCTCGCCTCGAAGAGAAAGTCCAGGGTTGGGTTTTTTTTTCTTTTATAATTTTTAAAATTTAACTACCTTATATAAATATTTTCTGCTAAATTACAATTTTTTTTGGATATTATGGAGAAGTATGAAAATTGGATTTCTAGGTATCAGAAAATGCATATACATCTATTCGAAATTTTCTTTAGAAGATGCTTGATATTGGCTGAATGATAAAAATGGTCTAGATTTTTTGAAAGCTTCCGGGAAGAAGATTTTGTTCTAGAAGATTCTGAAATATGAAATATTTTCCAGACCCCCACCAGACATCAGGCTCGGCCCAAATGGACCATTATGGACAGCATCGCGAAGATAAAGCACGACAAGAAGAAGGCGGAAATCGCGCAGGTTGGGAATTTCTAGAACATTTCTTATTTATTTTTAGAAACACATTTCTTATAGAATTTTCTAAGTCTTTTTTTACAATTTTGCGGAACGTTGAAAAATTCAGGTCCTTCCCCCTCCCGTACCAGCCAGATTAACTCCAGTTGAATCGCCGAAAGCTGAAAAATCCGAGGAGAAAGAAGAATCTGAAAAGATCAAGACCGAGGAGAATGTGGAAAATGCGGAAATTCCGGAACAGGATCAGGACCAGGAAAACCAATCTCAGACGCTGGAGACCAAGTAAGTGGAATTTTTGGAAAAAAAATATAAAATTTGCCAAAAATTCAGAACTCCGCCCCGAGTTGTCATTGAACCTGTCAAACCTACCGTAGGTACTCCCAGCATTCTCAAAAAGCCTGGGACGCCGATGAATTCGGAGAAGAAGGTAAAACATAGTTTTTATAAACACCCAGAAAATTCAAGGTTTTTTATTATGAAAAAACGAAAATTTTTGAATTTTTATTCTAGAATAGCCCAACATCCTTCTAGAGCAATTTAATTTTTTCAGAAATACCGTGTTCACTTCCACTCGCCCGACAAGGCAGATGTGTCGACCAGCGACGAAGTTCAGAGCCAGAGTCAGGAAACTTCGGTAGAATTATTTTTTTCTCGAAAATTCTAGAATTTAGAAAAAAAAAACTTGAATTTTGTAAAAATCATTTTTTTATTTTTAGGTGTCCACCACCACAATGACGCTTCATCAAAATGATGAAAATCAAACGGAGATACAGCATTTGGACAAGGATTTGGAATCCGGTGGAAAGAAGGCTGAAGAGGATGAGGGTAAAATTTTGAAAATAAAATCTAGAAAATTTCAAAGAGCTCTGGCAGTAAATTCCTGTTTAAATTAGAATACAAACTTCCTTCAGAGCCGATCTTCTCGGAATTGATTGACTGCGACCAGCCTGTGACCAGCGTTATTCCCCGACTCATCCCGCACGGGCATTCGAGGTTAGGGAAAATCGATTTTAACCCTTTTATCTCCTAACTCAATTATCACTCAAAATATGACGAAATTTAGAATTTTGTGAAACATTTTAAAATTATCTATTTATTACCTATGAAAAGATTAATCTATGGACTGAATGAGAAATTGATTTGGTCAAATATGCTAAAAAATTGAAACATGTATTTTTGATCTGAATCACTCATATTTGCCTTACAGCACGAGTCAAGTGATGCTCCGCAAGACGTTGGCTTCGCAGGTAAAAATGCAAATGTTTAAATTTGAATCTAAAGTCAATAGCTGCAACCATTTTTCTATTGAAGTCAAATTTGTAATTACAGGGCGTGAAGACGGTTGGTGATCTCGCAAGGATGCGACCCAGGCAAATCAGCAAACTCAATATCAAAAAACCGCGAATGGAGACCGCAAAAACCGTCCTCAAAGAGTACTTCGAGGAAAAGGAGAAAGAGAGAAAGGTTCGTTTATTTATTTATGTTTTAAATTTAAATATTAGTTTAAGTTTCAGATAGCGTTCTTCAACTGTGTATCGATTATTATTATTATCATTTTATGAAATATAGGAAAACCATTGAATTTTGAGACTTGCATTGATGATTTTCCAAAAATTGCTTAGTTTCTTAATGATTTTTGAATCATAGTAGAATATTATAATTTCTAAAAAAAGTAAAAATAGATAAAGATTTTTTTTTTAATTTTTGAAATAAAATATCTTCAGCTGGCCCAGGAGCGTATTTTGGAGATGGAGAAGCGTCGAAAGGAGGAGGAAGAGGCAGACACGCTCAGATTGACTCAGGAACGAGAAAATCAGGACAAGCAAGGGGAGACGGAGCTTGAAAATGGAAATGAAAAGGTTGGCTTTTGGAAATTGTTAAACATTTTTTTCTTAATTTTTTCCGATCACTGTATCTAAAATTCATATCCAAATTGAAAAATTTTTATATTAATCGAAACGGAAATGAAAAATTGGATTTTCGCCTGAGTAATGTGGAAACTTCGAATTATTTATTGCTTCCAAAACTTTCGTTAAAATTTCAAGTTATTTTGAAACATGTCTTTTCACCGATGATGCAATTTTACCGCTTCCACGAAAGCTGTCCAAACTTTTTAGGTTAAGGATTTCAAAGGTAGGGTGAAAAAAATGCTAATTACATTTTTCCAGGAAAACGAGCAAGCGGACGATTCGATTGTGCCTGATTCGAACGAGTCGAGCAAAGACAAGGCGTCTTTTATCGAGCACAATTGCGAGGATGATGACGAGTTGGAGAGTAAGAGTCTTTTGAAACCTATAACTTTCAGAAGCATTTTTTTTAAAATGAATATTTGCTCCTTTAAATTACCCCCTTCTGAGCTGAATGTATTGAATGATTTAAAACATTACGCCCTAGGAAAATATTGAAACGTATTTACATTTTTTAGAGGTTCATTGTTTTTTCCAAAGAAAAATATTCAAGTAGCAAACTTGCGACCAACTAAAAATTGGAATACATTCCAAAAATCTAAATGTTTGCAGTGTCGCAAGTGCTGGGGGTGCCCGAGGAGATCCCCGATGAGGAGTGCGAGAATCGTCGCGTCGTGTTGCCCGTCGTCTGCAAAATGCCCGAGATCCCCAGCGAGAGGAACGAGTACAGCCGTATGAATGATCAGGATCATGAGCAGGAGAGGGTTAGTTCAGAAGATGTTCATGTGCAATAGATCACTGCATCTCTGAAGAATTTTGTTTTCAAACTTTCTGAAACATAGATCTTGGATATTTTGAAAGAAAACCCAAGCCCTGAAAATTATATTCTCTACCCATCATAGAATGAAATTTATGAATTTCTGAGATATATTTTTTAGTCATTTGAAAATAACTCTGAAGTTAAGTAGTATTGTTTTACGCTTCATATAATTGAAAACTATCAAGTTTCCAGATCGTGATTCTGGACGACGAGGTTGACGAGTACGATTCGGACAAGGAGAATCAGAAGACTGACGACGATGATGGGGAGAAGGACGACAAACTCATCAGGAGCATTCACAACACGCCTCAGGTAGGATAATTAAGATTTTGATCGATTAAACCTTGAAAAATAATCGAAGAGATTGAATTTCTTCTTCGTAGTTTGAAGCAAAATTTAATCTGAAGTTTATTAACTCTAAGGTAAAACAAACTCCACTTGCTATTCTGAAGCTAAAATTTCGAAGCTTATCAAATTCTGAAACTTTTCTCGAACTTCAAAATCGGAATAAAAGGGAAAAAAACTTCTAAACCACAGCCTTGCAAGCCTTACTTATTCCTTGGGAACGTCCTTTATTTACCATAACTGTGGGTAGGAAAAACAACTTTATCTCTTATTCTCCCTCACTATTTCGATTTTCTCATTATTTCCAAAGGATAAGGCTTGTATAAAGCAATGGAACTTGGTTTCAAAAACCTACCTAAAAGTGCAAGTTTCTCAATCTAAGTCCACCAACTGTGACGGTCGCGGCGGCCAGACGGTGTCTCCCCAGTTCTCGCCGATCAAGAAGCTCCACGGCATCCTCACGGAGCTCACTGACGAAACTGGAGATAATCTGGACGAGGAGTTCAATATTCAGAGTTTGTGATAATTTTTTAACAAAGAAAATTCTATTCCTTCATGAAGCATATCTTCCCAAATATGGACTTCGTTTATGAAAAGATGCTAAATTTCTAAACTACATTCTCGAATCTTTCATAAAAATACAAAAAAATCAATATTTAAAGGATAATTAGCATAAAATTAAAAATAGAGAAATTAGCATATTTTCAGAAGAACCCCTGAAATTGGATCATTCGGTCGGGCAGAAAGTGCTAGAAGCGCAGAAAGATGAATGTGAAGTGCCCGAGGTAATGAACAAATCGTTCGACGAGGACATGACTGTGGATGAGCTTGAGGAAATGCCCCAGAAGGAGGCGGAGGCGAAGAACGACATCGGTCAGGCGATTCGAGGTGGGAGAATCAGTTAAAAACGGAAAATTATCATATTTGGAAGAAAATGTGAATACTTTCGTAAAAAAATGGTAGAAAACGTGGCAGACGTAGATTTTTATGGCACTATTTCTGTTATGCAAGTTTTTTTTATTAATACAAAATTTAAAATTCTTGGAGAAATTCAAATTAACAGACCTTGAAGTGAGGAATTTCCAATGGAAAATGATTTTCTAAAAGAAATCAGATTTTGAAGATAAAAATTTTCAGCGCTCCATTCGCTTCCCGATGCCTGCGGCAAGATTCTCAACGCGCTGCAAAGTCTCACCGAAGAACAGGTAGGAATTCGCATAAAATGAAAATCTAAAAAGTCGGAATATGCTAATTTTTAGAAGAAACAATCTGGCTGCGTAATTAATCTTCCCCCTCTCAAACGCTTTCTCGATTTCTATTTTCTTTTCCATACGCTATTTCTCCTCCACTTTTCCACGCTTCGGGAGGAAAAATTAAGCAGCCAAAAATCTTATTTTTTAAAGGAAGAGCAAAAAATTAAAATTTTCAGATGGGCGGCCTCAAAGGGACCCTGTCCGACGCGATTCTGCCCTTCAATGAACTCATCGCAAAAGTCGCGCTCTCGAAATAATTGTTTAAAATCTGTGAATCTCATTTTTTAACATTTTTAATGGTTTTTTTTAGGTATATTTATTCCGATTGTTTACATTCTGTTTTCTAAAATAAGCTATTTTCAAGATCTCCGATCATATACAATTTTCTGTAGAAAACGATGGATCTTTTTAATCACTTGTTACTCGTTTTTATCTTCGATTTTTTCTTCGAGTTGACTAAAGGTTTTTAGGTAATTTTATCTGTTTATTATTTTCTGCGGTTTATTTTGATTGAATAAAATTTTTCAGTGATAAAACGATATTTTAAAAGAAAAAGTGAAAATTCGGAAGAATGGAAAATTGGGTGCGAGACATGAAATTTTGGCGAAAAACGCTAAATAAGGAAGAAGTCTGCTATAAAGCGACACCTAAAGATTAAGTATGCCCGTTGATCCTCGTAGAATCGCCCCAGTAAGGCATTTTTCAACGAATTTCAGAATTCTTCAAAATTAGAAGTTTGTTTGAAGTGCACTTGAATTATTGAAAATTTTATTTATGAACTTTTTTCATTTTGCTTCAAAAAATCTGCATTTTTGGGGAAGACATTTAGAAAAAATCACGAAATGATCAATACAGAAAGCAAATGTGGTTTTGCCTAATCGGAAAAATTGATGGCAAAGAAAGAATTGTAAATTTAGAACCGGGAAATTTCCTAGATTTCGAAAGCTTTGACTTTAGCTATCATAAGATTCCATGAGAAATAAAGATAAACTTTAATAAATTACAAACAATTTTGATCCTTTGCGGCCGTTATTTAAAAAGAATACCAATAATATGAAGTGAAAGTTAAAGAAAAATTAAACTTGCAAAGTAGCTACAAAGTTGAGATCAATCTTATCGTATTTGGAATGTGGTGAAGTATGTATTGACATGGAAATAAATGAAGAAAACGTCATATCTAATACTTTAAAAATAACAAAATATTATTTTAGTGAAAAAAGTATTAGCTATGGATTTCCTTAAGTAGTAATAGCATGAAAATTTGAGATCAATGAAAATAGCTCCAGAATTTTTAAAGCTTGTCTTCACAGAGATTATTCTTGAAAGCGAACTAGATTTATGTGAAATCACTTGGATAAAGTCGATCTTTCGACTATGGAAAAATGACTCGGCATTTTTTTTTGATAAAACCAAAAATTTTCGACAACAAAAATAAGTGAACCAAAGGCGTGTAGGAATGAGAATATAGGTATATGAAAAACAGACTTGGAAAATTTAGAACCAGTTAACCATATGAGACGAGATAGTCTTATCAAGAGAGAAAATTACATGCCTTCTTTCTGTCTCTCGATAAGCTACACTATCTCGTTTCATGCGGTTAACCGAATTTCGAAACTTTCCAAGTCTGCATGAAAAATAGACCGAATAGGTCTGTTCAAAAGAGGAATAAATTATAATAAATTAAAGTTACTTCGAATTTGAAAAGAAATTCCTCACGAAAAGTGCATTTTTTCCTAGTTTTTATGTAAAAATTTCTTTCAAATTCAAGTTTCGCAAAATGAAGAAGTTCAATAAAGGCAATATGCAAAGTGCACGCGAACTTACGTCCAGGTTTCTTTAAATATGGAAATTGGCTTACTATAAATTTCACTCATTTGTAAGCTTCACCCGTTATAAAGATTCGGGGTATTTGAAAATCTCTCGACTTAACGAAATTGGATGTATATGTATGGCTAGGAAAGAAATGAAAGCACTCAATTTTTCATGCTATATTTTCAAGTTGTAAGTTTGCAACAGTTTCGAATTGTAAAGACCCCTCTTTAGAATAGAGTGAATTAGCAAATGAGTAAAGTTTACAGTAACCCACCGAAATGATCATTTGATTGAGCGAATTGTGATTTCCGACCAAATTCTAGAGCTGTTCGAAAATGGGTGGAGGCTGAGAGTTGTGCGGGTCTGGGGACGAGAGGGACTGAAAATTTTGTATCTTCTTCAATTCGATTGAATAATACTGTTCAAAATGTTGATAAGATTAAAAATCTACCTGTTCATCCAGATTCTGTGTCGAATTGTTACTGATGGTGCTTTGAGTGTCGTCGTCAGGCCTCTGATCGTGCCCCCTGCGTCTCGCGTTCATGAAGAAATTAGCGACTGTGGTCGGATCCAGGCCGAGTTGCTGAAATCATACGCATATTTGGATGGACAACCTGGAAACCTCAAGCCGCATGAAATAGCATGGGAAACGAGTTTTTCCCTAACATTCCTTGCACTATTTTGCATGGTTTGAAGTTTCCAAATAATCGTTGGATGAAAAAATCGAATAAATTTTTTTATAACAGATTATAATTATAATATAATTTTTAAGGCCAATTTCTGAACATAAAATATTTAGCTCATCCTAAGTCAGTCATTTGAAAAAATAGGAAATTTATTACGGGAACTTTTATGCAAAAACTAAAAATTCTTTAAAACGAGTTAACTTCGAGATTTTGAAACTTTCGAACCTGGCTGATGGTGAGCTGCATTTCACGAGAGGGACGCTTCGTCTCGCGGAAGATCGCCTGCAAATTTTTAATTGCTAAACTACCATAGAGATTCTTAGAAGAAAATGTGCTAGTTTTCAATAATCAACATGTCCAGGATTTTTTGCGAAGGTTACTCTGTTGAAGTCAATTAATTAGATTACTTTTTAGTATGAAAAGATATCGCCTGGATATTTATGAATACTTCATTTTTCCACATTAGATATGCTTTACTGAAGGTCTAGCAAAGTTTTACGAAGATACTTTTGTGGGAAATATTTAAGTGATCTTTCTAGATGATTTATGAATTAACTAAAGTCAGAATTTTCATCGTCTTTTTAGAAAGTGCTGAAACATAGGTTATTAAAATTAGCAATAGAGTCAGAGGTTTGATTAGGTCAGATGAGTATGCATATAGATGTAACTGAGCTGCATAGAAATAAGTCTACCGCTCTGAGCTATTTTAAGAGCCGAAGCATAGTCTTCTTGCGTTCGCTACCCCTTATTTAGTCTTACCACTTTGTTGGAAAATAGTTTGTGGAAAAGAAGTTTCTACAAATGGATAAGAGTAACTCGAGGGCAACTAGTGCAGAAGGCCGAAACATACCTGAAGCGTTCTCCTCTGAATGTCGGTGAAAACGAGTCGCGGCTTTTTGGGTGCCTGGGTCTGGTTCGGCTGCACTTGCTGCTCTTCTTTTCGCTTGCAGGCTGAAATATCGAATTTAGAAAGAAAGTTGTGGGTTCCAAAATATTCTATATTTTGACCCATTTTTAGACTAAATACATATGACCATTGATTGAAAAGCTATTCTATATATATATATATATAAGTGAATAAAATAAGGTAGCTAAAAATAGTTTATAGGCTTGAACAAATTCCAGTTAGACCATTTAAAACCATCTCGAGCTACACCCGTGCTGAATTTTCAAATCACTCCGACTCCCGCCCGTTGGTGTGCCCCCGTTCACTCATCGGGCTTCTAGTCGATGCGCTGTCGCGTTGCCTCTTCAAGGACGGAAAGCTGCGCCCTCCTCCCTTTCAAGGCTCTACGTTTTCGATTTCCCATAACCCTCTTGTCCCCCACTAATTCTGCGTCTTTTCCCCCTGGTATCTCGCTTTTCTGCACCTCCATTCCATACTATTTCTGAGTTTCTCTGCCTCTTTGCTTCACTGTGCCTGAATTTTCAGCGCTGTTGCGAATTTTCCAACAAAACGACGCGTTTAGAAAGCGTATTTTCCAATAATTTCAGCGATTTTATGTTATTTGTTACGCTGTTTTGTACTTTTTCAAATTTTCGGTCCCTCAATTTTCAAGACCTATTTTCTCACATTTTCCCGAGAGCCTCATGCTTTTGCTTTTCGCGCAGTCTTCGCCCCGGCAAAGGAAATTCTCTGCGTACTTTCCCCTTTATATTTCTCTTCTTTCTATCTTTTCGTCTCTCTCAATTACAAACACTATTTCCCTAAAATCCATCGATTGTTTGAAAAGCCTAGACATCGTTTGAAAATACGAGAGGAAAAGCCTAAAAGCCGAGGAATAGTGTTAGAAATTGGTAGAGAAAAAGAGCGAGAGAGCGAGAAATAGCATGGAATTTTCAGAGGAGCGAAAGAAGAAGAGCACCGCCCCCTGTTTCCTCTTTGGCTAGAATTATTGACAGCCTTCGGCTGTTTTCTTTCGAACTACCGTATCTCTGCTTTGACAAATCAGAAAATCCATATCTTTCCAAAAATCGGAGTGTGGATTGGAGCCGAGAACAAAAACGGGGGAAGGGATGTCTGGGCGGGTCGATAAGCCACTGAGCAGCTATGAGTGCGCTCTGGAAAATCGACGCTTTTCGCGTGTTTATGTTCTTGCGGAGCGCCGTCTATTGATTACCGTTAATGAACAGCGAGCGGCGGACAATTTGCGCAAAATTTGAGCGAATGGCGAACATTTTTAGAGGCACACAATTTTTCACCCAACAGTCTCGTATCGACATTCAATAAATGCAGAAAATTGCAAGTTTTGGCGGGAAAATGTGAAAGTTTTGAATTTCTCTTTAAACTTTTATTGCAAAATTTCGTTAAATTGAGCAAAAAACATGAGATTTTTCATTTTTATAAATGTTTCATTAATTATCCTGATGAAAGAAAATTCTTATCCAAAAATAAAAGCATGATCTGCATATCTTCTATGCTTATCCCTTGTACTCTAGAGACGGACACTGTAATTTGCATACATTTTTCTTTTTCTCCATCTTTTACCTCTAAACCTTCAATGCTATTTATCTTTGCTCTATTTTCTCTCTCTAAATGTTCAATACTATTTTCCTTCCTTTCTAGCATCTGTCGTTTACAGATGGGGTACTTCTCATATGAGGGATTAGCTTGCTTGTCTGTTCCACTCCCTTTCCATATAGGCTTATCCGCGCGTATTCAATCGAAAGCTAATTACTCTAATTATCTCTGAAAGAGAATAATTAACTAGACAATAAATTGAGATAATTAGCCTAATTAAATCGATCTATTGAATACTTTCCTTTGGTAAATATGAAATACTAAACCACTGAGCACTAAACTACGAAAAATGATCCAAACAAATGATAATCTTGAAATCTATCCCAAAGTATCACTAAAAATTGGATACTCTTTCAAATAGATATCAAAGTTTGGTTTTTTAATGTTCAAATACTTTCGAATGACTAAACTATGAAGAAATATTCAGATGAAAGTATTTTAAACCATATCCCAAGTTTTTAAATTAGATTTTTCCAAAATCTCAATTTTTTTCTCGACCTAAAAACCCCCTTTCAATTTCCTTAGTACCAGCTGGTCTGGAGTGGTTAGAGCATTCGACCATCCTCCTAACATGGGATTAGAATAGCTTCATTCTATCTCTTCCATCTCAATATTTTTCATACTATTTCCCCTTTTCTCTGTTTTCCCTCTCATCTTTTCACACTATTTCTCCTTCTCTGCATCTTTCCCTTTTCCCTCTTAGGAACTGACAAAAGATAAATTGCCTCTGGCTTTGGTGTGTGGGTGCTTATTTTGTTTGCGCCTTTCCCAGAGAGCCGAAAGACCATTATATTTTCGACAGATTTAGGAGATTTTAATCTAGCCGCAAAATTAAAAACCAACATGATTTGCCGAAATTTGGCTTTTCAAATCCCAATTCTCAAAAATTCGATCAAATAATTTTTCTAAGACACGAAAAGCTGAATTAACTCGACTCGAAGCAAACAAAACAATACCAAACTAATGTATCAGCCAAATTTTAATCAAAATATACCATCTTCTAATAGGATTTTTAAAAAAAATTATATTTTTCAACGTGATTAATAAAAATTCTACTAACCTGCTAAACGCAGAGCGGACATTCGTTGGAATTCGGGTTCCTGGAGCCATTTGGCCATGCGACGAAACGTCTCCCGACCGCTTTTTAGCTTCGACCAGGGCTTCGGGTTACGCAGCAAATCCGATAAAGTGCCTTGGGACCTGAAAATGATTGACTTTGAGATTTTTTTATTTCTTCAGCTTTAAAAATATAATTGTTATTTTTTGATCAAAGGTAATACTAACATCAGAAAAATATCGAAATTCTTTTCCAAATTAAAATCATGTTTGAAACTTAACAAAATCGAAATTTTCCAGCATAAAGACGTTTGTCCTTCAAGGTTTCCCTACAAAAATGTAAATCTTTCTTCAGAAATTCTATTCGTTTCAATTTTTTTCAAAAAATTCCCCCTTTTGAATTTTCACTTAGCAAAATCCCCTTCCTTTTCTCCTTTTCTACCGACTACAATTCACAATCAGTCAGTGCCTGTGTGGCTAATCGCATTGCAAAGCTCGCCGCACGACAAGCTCTGAGTCAAATCGAATTATCACTTCGAATCAACAAATCAAAACGAGCCGGCCAAATGGCCCAGCGGCTAACGAACCTGACCAACTATAGCATAATTTTGACTAATTTTTGCCAAAAATAACTGTTCAAAAATTTTCGGAATTTTGATAACAAAGAAAAAAACTCCTTCGCCCAATTTTATGTGAAAAAGTGCTAATTTGGCATTTTTGCAGATCTTTTAAAACAAATGATCTTGAAAATTTGCATTTGTGTATTAGTCTATGATAAGGAACAAAACGAGATCTTTCGACTAAATTTTTTGCTCAAAAATTAGCATAAAAAGTCTACCTGCAGAGAACCCTTTGCGCGAAAATGGCTTGAGGGATAGAGTATCGCTTGAGTTCGGCGGAGATACGGCTTGCCAGTTCCTGAAAGAGAATTCTTGAAAGTGTTTGAAAATCACATCTTTTGTTGAAAAAATGCAAGCATCTTTTTCAACCAACCTTCGTATTCAACTCCTCCCCATCGTCGTCCTCCAATTCACCAAGAAGATCATCTTCTCCAGACATCGGCTGGTGCTGGAGCTGGTGTCTCTGGAAATTATTCTCAATCTTTTTCTAAAGACTACTTTTGAAATCTTTATCCTATTCTTTTCTATAAAATAATCTTTTTTTTTTTTTTTTTAATTTTCTGAAATGTTACTTGCTGAATAGTTTTATATAAGTTTTTCTTCGAAAATTTGGTTTCTCTAGACGAATCCTTTACTCTCACCTGAACAATGTCATTTCGCATCTCACTGCCAACCGGAACGATGACTACAGGGATTTTGCCATTCATCCTCGGCGAGTCGTCCTTCATCGAATGAGGACTCTGAAAAGCCCAATAATTAGATGATTCAGTAAGCCATCAAATTAGAATTAATTTGAAAAAGTATAAAGAAAAATCCAAGAACTCTTTTTCCCCTATCCCATCATCATTTTTTTAATTTCATAAATCTTCAAAAATGTATCACAAGAAATCCGAAATTGGCATAAATTCAGGAAAAGAACTAGAAAAAAAAATTAAAAATTGCAGTAATTTTCATAAAATACCGTACCTCTTCATCGTGTGGCTCTCCATCTTCCTGCTCGTAGACAGGATAATTTTCGAGTTTCGGCGAGTGCATCTGAATATCGTAACTCGGCGTGAAATTCGACGTCGAGTATTGGATGTCCTGAAAATTCAATATTTTATTTTATTGTTGCAAAAATTCGAAAGCTGAAGATATTGTAAATTATAGTTCTTTTAGTCGAATTCATGATCTAATGGATACCTCTTTCAAAAAATAAAAAATAACATTTTTCTTATGTTTAAAGAAACCTTGTCTAAAACAAAGATATTTTGTGATACTGTTCAAATTAAAGGCTTTAAATTAATAACACAAACTAGGATCATTTTTACCTGATGATTCGTGGGCATGTTTGCCGAGTCCCCGTTGCCGTAATCGTCGGACGGATTCGACACCACAGCGTCATCTGGAATAATCACGTTGGCTTTTATTCCTGTATTATGTTTAAATTTTCATTTTAGAAATAAAAATTTCAAAGTATGCTTCAAAGATTTCTAGGAATTGATGATTTCGATTATTTCAATTACTCGCCATTATGCTGTTTCTTAAAAGTACAAAAATGATCAATTTTTCCTATTTCCATTATGTTTCTCTACTCTTTCTAATTTTCCAACTTCGGAAATACTTTGGAAGCATGGAAATAGTGTGAGAAATATGACTTGGGAAAAGATATAGAAAAGGGGAATAGTATCCAAACAATGTGAGAGTAAAAAGAAGCCAGACGAAATGCAACCCGATCTCTCATTTCCATATCGCCGCAGGCAGCGAGTAAACATGGCTAGCATACGCCATTTGGCGATATGAAATGGAAGGAAGTGAAAAATAGCATTAGAAAGAGAAAGAAAGAATAGAAAATACGAAGAAACCATTTTTTCAACATTACATAAAAATCATAAAACCACTTTTGAAAATTTATGAATCCTACTAGAAAAGAAAGGAAAAGATACTGTGAAAAATAATAGGAAAAAGGTTGAAATATACAGAAATTCTGCCTAAAAATTGATAAGAAATCCGCGATTTTCAGAAAGAAAATCTTTTCTCTTAAATCGGCCTAGAGAACTATAAGAAATCCCTTAGATATTCAGGAAAAAGGAATTTTATAATTTCGGGTATTTAAAAATCAGAATAAATGTCTATGCTCTGTTCATCGACTGTTTTATTGATTTTCAAATTAGAATAAAATCTGCCTACTCTGTTCATCCTCCTCCTCCCCTTCGTGCTTCAGATCGTATTCGTACTTGATGCTCACGTTGTAGCTGTTGTATGAGGATTGGGTAGAGGGCGGGAAGAAGTAGCTGCAAATTTTTCATGATTCAAAAAATCACTTTTTTCATTTGTAAAAAAAATATGATAAAAAGTGGGTTTTTCTTTAAAAATTTAATAAAATTTTATAATATAGATTCTAACTTGATATTATTAGTCCTTTCGGGCTGGGGCGAGGCCGACCTGCCGCCATTGAACTTGTCTCCGCCGTTCGATGAAGTCACCGTCGAAATGGGCGGCAATGGCTGAAGCGTTGTCAGAGTAGCATAATTACTGAAATTTGGCAAAATTAAAAACGCATGGTCAGGTCCAAATCCTTCAAGAGACTATTTTTGCCAGAGTTTGAATAATTAGATCAGGTTCTTATGGTTTGATCAATTAGTTTTTTCCTACTAAAATTTTTCTTGGTTACCTCAACTTCCTCTATTTTTCTATCCATATAAAAATCTAGCTTATTTCCCTTAAAATAGTCAGTCTTATGGTCAGCTTTTGAAAATTGCGATTTTTCTCGAGAAAAAATACAAATATTTCTAAATTCCGGGGTTACATTTTTAGTTTCTTTTCGGTTTTCTTTGAAAACTTCTATAGGACTCATTCAGGCTTTTCCCTTCCAAAGGTGCTCATCTGTCTTTTTCTCTTCGTCTCCCCCATTTTCCATACTATTTCCTCGTTTCTTTTATCTTTCCCCTCACCAAAAAGTCATGGCGATTACTCTTTTGCGCTTCACATGTCAAGCTCTCTATATGCCAATTTAGAGAGCATTCGAAAACGAGAGGCGAAAAGAGAAAAACATAGACAATTTATCTATCTCTTTCTCTCCTTCTTTTCTACCCTATTTCTCCCTAATTCTCAAGGGAACTTTTCTGCTTCTTTAGTCCCTCTCGTAGCTTATTGCTCTTCAATATCTCTAGATCTTGCGCCCGTTTTGGGATGAAAAGAGATAACACTTGTGCTCCCATTTAGCATATCACTTTTGGTAGATCCTCGGTTCAAGGGGGTATATCCAAGAAAAGCTTAGGTAAGATTGGATTTGTAAAAGTCAAATAATAAAAGGTTCTAGATTTTCAAGTCACTTTCGGAAATTTCGAAATAAGTAAATAGGCTTCAAATTTAAATCTGGCTAAGCATAATTCTAGAAATATTAATACGTGACGTTAGCCCCCATTTGTGGTAGAAAATATTCGAAAATTTCACTCACCAATCTAGCATGAATAAAGTTTCAACAATTCGAACTTGAAAATAGTACAAGTCAAAAATTTAGGATGAAAATGGATTTTTTCTAGTATCGCAAATTAAAATTCATCCTTTTCTCTAGTTCTCTAAAGTCACATACTATTTCCCAATTCAAGAGTGAAATCCTTCGATATCCCCAAAATCGGCTCCCACGTTTTCATCATCATTCACAAAAAATTCCATTTTTCGGTCTCTCAAAATTCTCAACTATTTCCCAAACTTATTCCCCTTTTCTTTTCTGTCTCTAATTTGCATGATATTTCCCCGAAAATTCATATATGCGTCGAGAGAACGAACGAGATTTTCGAGAAAATAGAAAAACACTCCAAGCCCTTTTATGGCATCTTTTTCCAATGCAAAATCAGCGAAAACTTGAGTCATGCTCGATATGAGTTAGGAAAAACGGATTTTTTAGGATATCTAACTTTTCGATAGCATTTTCCACTTTCGGTACCAACTTCCCACAAAAATAATCGAAGTTTTCGATTTTTAGGGTTCATCGACTTGGATAGGTTTCAAACTATCTCCAGTAAAGGCAAGTAAGATTTTATTTGATTTACGATACTCGAAACTAATTTACTGTTAGAAACAAGTAAAGCTACTAACCCATAAATAGTTGCGGCGCTTGGGCTGCTCCCCGAATAAGCGTCCAGGTACGGGTTGTGGTCGTCGGCTGAAACTGGAAATTTAAAAATTTTCAAAAACCATATTTAATTTCTTAATTTAAAAAAAAAAATTTTACATAACCAATTCGTGCAAAGAAAATTTTAAATTTGCACAAAAAGAAATTCTTGTAAGAAAAGTAAAATTTTCAGAAAAAATACATTAAAAACTAACCTCCATTATTATGGTTGGAGGTCGGAGAGGTGAGTGCAGCGCTGAGCAGAGGGTCGGCCGCCAGCGTCGTCCCGCCCGAGTCCAAGCCTTCCATACGGCGTCCTGAAACTTTGTCAACAAATGAAAAATTTTTGAGAAAGGGGTAGATTTTCGAAAATGTGGATAAAATCAGCAAGTTTCAGAGGAAAAAGGCAATTATTTTATTTCTTAACTGCTGTAAACTTAATAGTTTTCGAAAAAACATAGAAAAGTTTGAAAGAAAAGAATGCAGAAAACGAAAATATCAGGATCTGGCGAAACCCTACTTGAGAAAAATTTAATTTTCTGAAAAACGGAAAAAATACAAAATTTTATATTCTACCCGAAAGAAAACCAAGAAAACAAAACTGACAATAAAATGAAAAAAAACGAAAGGAATACTGATTCAGGAAAATCTAGAGGGGACTGAAACGACGAAGAAAGGAAAAATAAGGTGTCTAAAACCCGGAAAATGCCTCTTCCTCTCCCAAAACTTTATATTACTTTTCTCTCTCTCCATCTTTTCCTCTCCTCAAAATACTATCTCTTAGTTTTCTCGGACTCTCTAACCTCAATTTTGTGCCTTTACTAGTCACCCCCTCTTGCCTCTGCCCAACTGAAGCACAAATGTCCAGGCCACAAGCCTTCCGAGGGAATGATGGCGAAATAGCGCTGCGAAAGAGGAAAGTGAAAAAGAGACACGAGAAAAACAGAATGACGAAATAGAATTTGAGAGCTAAGAGAACGAAAAGAAAAATACGAAAAAAATAGAGAGCATCTTCTCGAAGAGACGCTAGACATCCAGAATTAGAGATAAGGAAAATGCACGAAATAGTCTGAAAATGTAGGAAATAAAAGAAGTCAAGAAAAGCTAGAGAGTATTCAAAAGGAAGAAGAATACTAATGAGAAGGAGAAATAGCGCGAAAAATTCTAGGAGGAAAAGAAAACGGCAAACGTTTGGAGTATTGAAAGCGAAGAGGGTCCAGACGATGAGACAGAGCTTTAGCTTGAGTCCTGCACATTTCCTTTCTCGGGTGGCTTGAAGCCTCTCTCATTTTGCATTTTCTTTTTCTCTAGCTTTCCCCTAAAACTCCGTACTATTTCTCTTTTCTGCTATCTTTTCCTCTCTGCATAAGACACTACTATTTCTCCCTTTCTCTAACCATGATTTGCCATCTGCTATATAAGGGGGTTCAAGTAACTATGTCTAGCTTCTGCCTTTTTCTTTTCTCTCATTATCCACGCTATTTCCCCCGTTCTCTCGTTTCCTTGGCTTTGGCATAACGAATTATCAGAAGAAAATAGCGTGAAGTTAGAGAAAATAAAGGGAGAAATAGTATTAGAATTTTAGAAAGTAAAAGAGAATTAGAAGAAATAGCATGCAATTTGTAGAAAATTATAGATGGAGATTGACAGAGTCAGGCCGAAGACAAGGAAGGAAGAAACTGAGCTCCAAGGCGAAAACAGTACGAATTAGGCAATTATTTTCCTCCGCTCTCTCAATTTTTCACGCTATTTCTCAAAGTTAGCATTAGATACCGTAATCCCGAAAAGTTTTAGGGAAAAGAGTAATTTTTGCAACAAAAAATCTACAGAAATCGATAAACATAGCTTGAAGGAATGAAGAGAAAGTGGGATTTTTAGAAAACTCAACCAAGAATCTAACCCACTTGACCAACCTGTCAGAGTCGTGATCCCCGACTCTGTGCCACCAGCCTGGAAGGTTGGAAATCGTCTGCGTTACGTCGCTACCGAACTCCCTCATTCTAGCCTCCTGAACTCATGAAAAGTTAATATCGTAACTCAAAAATCCATATTTCTCTATTATATTTCAAGAAACATGATAGTGAATAAGGGATACTGTAGCAAGACTCAAAGAATCTTCATACGGTTAGAAGTACACACACACACACACCAGAAGCATGTTATGAGCACGACATGTAATTTTGAAAAAAAAAATTCGAAAATTAGGATAAAATTTTAAAAATTGATTTTTCAATAACAAAAAATAAATGACTGAAAATCGATTCAAAAAACAATCAAATAAAACGATCTTGCAAAACGAAAGTCGATTTTTGTGATGATGAACAAAGAATTTGATAGAATCATTTTTAGGCTTCTTTAAAAATCCATATGCTCGGGAAAACAAAACCATTCGATTTGACTAAAATCTTCAACAAAAGCATTTTTTTCAAATTTCCCCCAAAAAACAATTAAAGTCATCAGATCTAACCAGAACTAAGCGATAAAAGAAATCGATTTTTTTCAGAGAAAATATTCAATTTCCACAAAAAAATCTAAGAATTTATCTCTGAAAAGAAGAAAACAAAAAAAATTGAGCGTTTCATAGAATTGAAATAAATCAGGATAAAAATGATGTATGATAGTTCATTTATTTGGAAAATACTATCAAAAGCCGCCGGTCAAAATTACCGGGCGACTCTTTTCTTCCTGGGGCAAATTTAGATCTGTTCCCCATAGACATCAGCGAGTTGGTCCATGAACCAGGGCCTTCCACTCGGTCTCCTTGCGGTTAGCACCTCGCAGCCAGAGTCCGTCACCAGCAGCGTCTGCTCGAACTGAGCAGAACGCTTTCCGTCGACCTGAATTATCGATTTCTCACTCACTTTATCGATAGGGAAAATGAAGGTCCACTGATCTCATGAAAAAATCAATAAAGTGAATTTTTTAAACGTATAAAAAATTTGTTTCTTAATTATCTTAAATCCTATCGAAATCAAAAGGCTGTAACTATTGAATTGAAATGAGAGATCAGTAAACACCATGAATATTTGAAAAACACACTTAAAAAGACTTTCTGATTAAAAATTCTCGACAATTATAGACGTTTTCTGAAAGTTTCTCGAATAAAAGGAGGCTTAAAACTATCAAAAGAAATTTCTTTTCAACATTTCAAATACGTTTCAAGAAACCTTATAGCCTAGATATCCTCAAGATTGTGTAATAATAATTGATTAGCGGTTGAAGAGAAAATTCGAAAAATCTGAAACTTACCGTGACTGCAGTCCAATCGTCCGGCCATCTGCCGTCGTTCCAAATACCGGCGTTGATCATCTGCAAAAATAAAAGATTACGGTAATTTCTTTTAGGACTACGATAGTTTTCATCGTCTTTTAAAAATTTCAACTTACCGGTTCGATGGTGAACGCATTGCCGGCCTTCATGACGCCAACCGCGTTGTTCTTAGCGTAGTGCGGAATATTTGGTGCGGTGTGGAAAAGTCTGAAAAATTCCACTTAAAACACTTTTCAAACGTGAATTAAATGTTTCAAAAAATCTCTATATAAATCACTGAATATTGCAAGACTAATAGCTGATTAATTTTCATATCTAAATGCGAATTACCAATTTCAGACAAGTTCTATTTTCAAACATTTATATAAAAAAAAGTCATTCTTGCATTTTTACGAAGAAAATCCCAACCTATGAATGCCGTGCCCGCAGTAGGCCTTGACAACAGAAAACCCATTGGCATTCGCGTGCTTCTGGATCACGTTGCCGATTTCGCGGAACTTCACGCCGGGACGCACTAAAATTATTTGTAACCTTAAGGATTATTTCAACTCATTGTTTTTTTGTTTAAACTTCAGGTAGTTTCAAATTTTTTGAAATATATTTAAAAAATAGGAGGAAAACTTCCAAAAGTGATAATAAAATCAAGTTTATTGAAACATTTTTTAATTCAGAAAAATAAAAGCTTACCGATTTTAATCGCCTCCTGCAGACACTCGTAGGTGACTCGCACGAGTTTCCTGGACTCCTCATCGACCTTATCGCCCACGAAGAACGTCTCATTCAGATCGCCGTGAAAGCCGCGATGGTACACCGTCACGTCCACTGAAAATTAGAATAAAATCAATGATTGTTGAAATTGGAAACTTCAAAATTGAAAAATAGTGTGTGCCTCAAAGAAATGATAAGTCTCTAATGAATTCTTATAGAATAGTCTGATTTTATCAATGTCATAGAAAAAATTTAAAAAAAGGCAAAATTTTCTTACCATTGCAAACATCTCCATTCTCGAGCTTTCTCATGTCCGGGATTCCATGACAGATGACCTCGTTCACCGACGTGCAACAGCTCTTCGGGAATTTGTAGTAGCTGAAAAATCATAATTTTGAAAAATATGCTTTTGGGCCTCATAAAATGTCCTGGTTTAAAAAGTACGCCACTTTAATACTGATTTTGCATTAAAAATTCCTTTTAAACCATAAAAAATTATGCAAGAAACTTTTAATATATAAGAAAAACTAGATTTTTTCTGGAAATTTCAAACTAAAAAATACCCCAGAGGACTAGGATAGCATTCCCTCTCGATGGCGGCTTCGTGCACGACGCGGTCGAGTTCGTCGGTCGTCACCCCAGGAGCGCAGGCCTAAAATTTTCATTTCTTGTATCTTTACTTTTTATTCTTATTATTTTAAAAAATTTTATTTTATCTTTATTTTTTATTTTCTCCAAATTTTTATCCTATGTTTCAGACAATCGATATCTTCAATCTAAAATTCGTCATTTCGGTCGTTCAACTAAACACTGAATAAAATATACCCTACCAATAATAAAAATTTGTCAAATTTCAATCTTTCCTTTTAAATGTTTTCGATATGTTTCAAGAAATCTACAAATTAGGTTGCAAGACCTTCCAACCAATTATTTGTATAATTGACGATAACTTCAAGAAATAAGAAAGATAAAATTAAAAGTAAAAGGAGTAATAAAAAATCACCTTCGCCGCCTCGTCCAAGCACTCCCTGCCTAGTTTGCAGGCGACTTTGAGTCCCTCCTTCTCCTCGTCAGTTAGCACCTTCACAACGCGCTCGCTCTTCGCGTGACGTTCCTCCAGACACACGCCTTCTGAAAATATTTTTAAAATTATTATTATTTTGAATTTCTAAAGTTTAAATAATGTTATGAGAAATTTATCAGGAAAAATATTAGACTAGCTGATAAATCGCTTTCAATGTAGCATAATTTGAGAAAGTACAAACTTAACGATTTTAAATAAGTTTTAAGAAGTCCTCGGTATTTCTTATCAGAAACCTAGTTTGCTAGAGTAAGTTCATTCGCTAAAATTGAAACAAAAATTCCTCTCAAATCTGCTGGATAACTGTAATTAAAAAAAACGTACCCGGATGCAGCGCGTAATCGGGACGCGGAATGTGCTCGGGCACGGCGCGACGCGACGATTGCGGAAACGGACGCAGTGGGCCAGTGAACTTGAAATTTGATTCTTGTAGAAAGAAAGATATGTTTAAAAATTTATACTGCACTGAGGTATGTCTGAGAGTTATTATTAAAATAAAAATTTCATTTGAAAAGTTGGGATTTTAGAAAATAAATAATAAAAATAAAAACAAATCTCACATTGTAATAAGGCCAAGGGTTGTAGGGCTGCGACGCGTCCACGTGCACGGCTTTGTGCTTAGCCCAGTTTGCCTTGAAACAGTCCTGAAAAATTAGGTAAATGGAAATTTCCAAATTTATAGAAAATCGTTAACTTCGCAAATATTGATGGTCTTCTAATATTTCGAATAAGTTTCAACATCTTACTTTTTATTTATAGGTATTCATTAATTCTAGAAAGATTAATGTTATTCTCTTTCAAGTCTCCAAATAAGTTTCGCGAAAGCCTAAAGAATCAGTAATTTCCAAAAGCAGATTGATTTTCTCTGAAATATCTCGTAAGCTACAAAAAATCATAGATTTTCCTATTTACAAAATACATCAATTATATATTGTGAAAGCAAAGATGACAAAAAATAATTAAACCACCTCAAAAATGGCGAACACCACGGTTTTCAAATGGGTAATAATTTAAAAATGAAATTCAAATTTCTAAAATTCCAACCTGTTCACAGAAATAGGCATCTTTGAGATCCAACTTTACGCAGGTGGGGCATCGCAATTTGGCCGGTTTCCCGCAGTTCTCAGACTCGCAAATCTGAAAAATACTTTTTATAGATTTCAGATTTTAAAATTTTAGGGATAAAAAATTTAGAATCTAGATTTAAAGTTTGCATTTTTATTAAATGATTTAAAAGTAGTACCTGACCATCCATGCCTCCAGTCATGACTTCCTGAATCTTTACCTTTTAATTTTATTTAAAAATAAAGATTAAAAAATATGTCAAGGTCCAAAACCTCGCTGTTTTCTAAAAAATAATAATAAGTAATATTTATTAAAAAAGTAAAAAAATAAATTAAGTGAAAGCTTGAAAAAATTGAAAATTAAAAATTATTATTTGAGCGAGCCGTGAAAGATCGTCTCGAACGATTCCACGAGGCGGCGCATTTCTTTGCTGAAAATTATTTGTATTTTTTAAATTAAAATTCTTTATATTTGTAATTTTTTTTTAACTTTACAGATATAAAAATTTCTCACATTTGTCCCGAAATTTTCGACAACCCCTGCATGCCTTGGTTGACTTCCTCCGCTTTGGCGAGCATCTGAAATAACAAATAGAAAAACGGGTATGTTCAAAAATGGGTTGTTTTAAGAAATTGAATTAAAATTATCAATAGCGCTTTTTCGGTTTGATAGACATTTAGGAATAGAAAAATGAATGAATCATTTGATGGCAAAATATTTAAATGTTTTAAAAATTCTCAAGTTGAAATAATATTGACTTTTGATCCGCGTGCGAAAAATGCTATCAATATCAAAAAAGAAGATAACAAAATGCGAGAAATGACCCACTGCATAAGTGGCTTTGATGTTTCCATCGGCTGCGTCGCAAGCAACCGTGATTCCCGAATTGTAGCACTGGATCGATTCCAGCGTTACGTCCGACATTCCGTGGAGTTGGCCTCTGGAATTTTTAAAATTTATTTTTAATCTAAAAAAATGCCACTTCATATCCCTCAACAGACAATCCATACTCGACGCGATCGCTCGGGCGTGTTGTTCGAGGTCGTCCAAAATCTGGAAATTCGATAAATAAAAAATATCGTAGCCTTTTAAAAAGCCATTCTTTGCCTTTTTTCTTCAAAAGGAAGAGTTTTTAAGCTAAAAATCCATTAACCTTTAAAAATTTCACATTTCATCGTAAAAAAATAATTTACTTTTCCTCAAATACGCTTCAAAAATGTCTACAACAATCAACTTTCTTAATAGTCATTGGTAATTTTATAGTAGCTTGAAAAACATCGATAAAATTCCAACTGACCTTCGGGTCAGGTAAGTTCAAAGAGCTTCCTTGTGAATTTCGTCGCTCCGTCTTTCCTTGATTCGAGCCCGACACCATTTTGGTGAATTCCTGAATTTCTTCAAAAGTTAAATAAGTTTAAAGATTTCTACAAAACAATAGAAAAATATTACATTCTATTCGATCAAATGCCCATGTTTAGCAAAATTTTGAACCCAACCTCCTTCTTGACGATATTGATGTCCGTCGTTCGATCTTCTGAATCCTTGTTTGACGTCGCTGTCGTCGTCATTCCGGGTCCAGAAGTGCGTGATGTCGATGGCCGACTCGTATCAGAACTCATTTCTAGAGTATCGTGATTTTTCGAGAAACTTAGAAAAATCATGAAATATCGCATCGTTTTAAAACGATAATTGATCAGTTTTGAAAAAACTCAAGATCACCCGTTTATTTGAGGATTACGGTAGTCAAAAATCGATAAAAGCAACAGGAAAACAATAAATTATATAGGTTATAGCGAGGAAGTGTTTTTGAACTCGACAAATAAGTAATTCGAAGTTTTCAAGGGTAGAACTGTAAGATTTCTAGAAAAATGTCACTTTAGAACAATTTCACGATTTAACCCATTTGATGTGTATTATTATTGAGCTTTGAACTTTTCTCATTTGGTAAGAAATGAAACAAAATCAGGATAAAATAAGTTTGCATATAAAAATAGGATTTTTGTAAATGAAAGAAACAAATCTTATTCCTTCACGTTAGAAATTTCGATGTTCGAACTTACCTTTCTTGCTTCATTCAAATATCCTACCGTATCCTATTCTTACTGTAAAATATCATCATTGATTCTGCTGGCTTGCTGGTTGGCGACGGCTGAAAAATACCCTTTGAAATTTACTCCTCTTTAAAGTTTTATAGAACCAGGTTTTCAGCCACAAATTAGCATAAATGCAACGTTCTTCAAATATTTTGTTTATAAATTAAATTTCCTACCCGGTGATCCATGGTGGATTTCATCAAAAGTACCTGTGTTTGCACCCATCTGCCCGCCTGCTAAAATAAAATTTCCTTAAGTTCATGAATTTTTATACTCAATTTAGTTCGAAATAGAAATAATATATGTCCCAGCAATATTAGGCAGAAAGTTTCTGAGATAAATATTTGCTTTACTTTCCACGTGAACTGGCGAATTTAAATGTTTAAAGTCCATTTTTACCCGATGACCAGTCGATCCAATTCGAGGACGAATTCATGGGGTGGGAAGAAGCGGAATGGGTCGCTGAAGAGCCCGCAGTCGAGTTGGAAAACGCACTGCAAAAAAATTATGTCTTCCCCTGAAAAACTTGAAAGCTCTCTTCTTTTTAATTTTTAAAATTATTTGTATGATCAAAAATCTCTATCAAGAAGGCTTCCAACCCTTAAATAAATCGAAACTTTGAAGCTTATTTTTAAAAAAAATTAAAAATAAAAGAACTATTTATGAAAATTAGGAAAATGAGGAAAGGGGATTACCGATGATGTCCCGGAGCGTGCGGGGGGCCGCCCTTGACGGGTGGAATGCCCAGACCGAACATCGAGAAGTAGACGTCCAGGCAACCGAGACGGGTGCGAGGGTCCTCAAAATTGATTGATTTATTGTTATTTTTTTTGTCGGATTTTCAAAGAAAAAGGAAAAAGAATATCTTTGAAATTTTAGAGATCACAATTATAAAGGAAAGAAATTTCTTGAAATATACAATTATAGATTGTTTTTTCTCTAAAATAAAAATAGAAAAAAGCTAAAATTTGATGGGTGAGAGCTATATTTTGATTCAGAAGTCTCAATTTTTTTTCATTTTTGTTTAAATAGTAAATATAAACGCACAATTTGATGATTAGTGGACGCCTCCCAGAGCCTGTCTGCCTGCGCGACCGTGTTGCAGGGATAGTGCGGGCCGATGTCATAGCTGAAAACATTGCTGTGTTTCAAAAAATAGTAAATACGGAATTTTTCTTCGTTATTTGACATATTAATTGGCGCTTCATTATAAAGAGATTTATTTTTTCTGAAATTTCTAAAAATCAGAAAATTCGAAAGCCTACTTGTTGTAGGTTGCAAACGGCGGGTTGTGAGCCAGCAGTGAAGGAATCAGGTAGCGGATCGTCGGGTCGGAATCCGTCTGGAATAAATTTTCATTCTTTTAAATCAGCATCTGCACTATTAACTTTGCTGGTAAAATTCTCAAAATATCAATCTAACTTGAAACGTATTTAAAGAAAAACAATATTTTTAAAATCTAAATTTAACCTGAGCGAGATCGTAGAGTTTCATGAGATCGTGGGCGCATGTTTGATCGCGGACTGAGGTGATTCGATCGGCAATTATGGAAATAGCGGCTTTGCGCATCTGAAAAAGAATAAAACCGTTTTTTCATCGCATAAAAAAGTAATCTATTGATCATAAAGATTTTCTATTCTCAACTTTAGCATCTTTCCTGAAGCATATCTAATACTTTGGCTATCTGTATTTACAAACAGATATTAAGGCTTGCTTTGAGTAGGAGGGACAGGGGAAAAAATCTTCTGTTAATACAGGAGACAAATAGCTTTGAAGATGAGCATGTAAAAATGACCAAGACGATGATCCGAACGTATAATCGACAAAAATCGATTCATTTTATACAATATTTAACAACTTTTTAAGAATTGTTATAATCCAACCTGAACGCAGATTTTGGATCCCGCGAATTTCCAGAATAGCCTAGTGTCCGATGGCAAGTAGCCGTGTCGTTGCATCTAGAATCACAGATTAAAAAACCTAATCTAGAATTTTTTTTTAAATTTATCATCCTATGATAAAGAATAGAATTTGAGAACCGACGGAATATTTTTTCAGCGATAATTTTACCTGATAAATCCCGTTCAAAGCGGCAATGCCGACCACTCTGCCGAAGCTCGGTTTCAACGTGTCCATGTTTAGCGCTTGCGTCAGTTCCTGTAATGCTCAGATCATTTGTAGGTAGACAAGTGTTCTCAAATTATTTTTCAATAAACAATATTTGAAACAAAAATTTGGGAAACTTATTCCTAGTCTATCTTATTCAATTTTTCAGGTTCAAATTTACATTCAGCTACAATTGTTTGCGAGTAGATAGTATGTTCCAAACATTTTTAACATAAAATGTGGCATTATAAGATCAATGCGCAGTTCTATAGTTTCGCTGTAAAATATTCTAAAAAAATACCTTCAAAACCTCCCTCATTTCTGCCGATAGCTGGTCGGGTGTTTGGATGGTTCCGCCTCCCAGGGTGTTCACCGGAACAAGCGTCGATGTCAGTGCGTTGATGAGGCAGGCACGGTAATGGTCATCGGAGTACCTGAAATTTTACCTTTCGTGTTTTTCTTGAAGGAAATTATGCGCCTCGAAAAATAATCTGCCTCACAGAATTTTTCGCCTGTTTAGGAAATCTTTTTCAGATTTAAAAAATTTGTTTCAGAAATTACCGATTGATAGAATTGTCGTTGAATTTGATCAGGTCCATGATGAACAGCTCGACCTCGCGGACGCAGAAGCCTGAAAATTTTTAGAAATGAATTTTCTTCTTATAATGCATTTAGTTGGTCATAAGCTGTTGTCTCAAAATTCGACAGCTATCTAATACACCTTTTTGAAGCGTGCATCACCCAATTTTCATAGTAATCTCAATATAAGTAGATTATACGACTGACTTTGTAAAATCGTATTACTATTGTCATTTATACTGAAACCTATCCTAACCTAGACAGTTTCAGTCAAAACGAAAAATTATAGGCGAGGGGGCAGATACGCAAACCCAAATGTTCCTATAGAAAAGTGATATATAAAGGGGGTGCGCAAAATGGTTTTGTCGGATATTTTTGGCTTAAGGGGATAAGCCTTGGAGATCTGGCTCAAGCGGTGCCTAGATCTGAACCCATCTCAAAAAATTTTTAAATACCATTAGCCATTCTGAGATTGGCGACGGCTTGAGGGAGTGCCTGCATGAGAAAGTAGGCCTGCAGATTCGAGGACGTCGCCACGAAATTGTTCGACTTCGGAATATGCGGCTGGCTTTGCGAGCCGTACTTCTCACTGAAATATTCGATTTTTCGAAATATGTTTCAGGGAAACTTGATCAAAGTAGCACCAAGTATATATGCAACTGTTTGATTTGACAAACTTCGGAAATTAAAAAAAATTAAGGATGGAATTGTAAAACGTGTTTCGAAGAGGCGATAAATTAATCGAAATTGACTGATAGATAATTTTTAGCTTTTATAGTAACATTCTTACCGAAATAGAGTGATCAGCATGGGTGTTCCAGTCCAGGATTCTGTCATTCGACTCATGACCGACGTCAAAACGTACGCAGCACGGCACCGGACTCTGCAAATTGAAAAGTAGAATAAAATTTTGAAATTTAATGTCATTTTTACGAAACATTTTAAATAGCCTCATTCATAGTTTTGATAATTCATGAGTTCCGAAAGATGATCAAACTTTGCAGATGAATATGGCTATTTAGTTTTGAGAAAAAGTACCTATAGAAAAAGTTGCTATTAATGATAGTTTCCATGAGGACGTTTCTGCTCTGGGCACTAGGGAATTGTTGCAGTCTTTCGAGGGCCTAAAAATGCGGTTCTATTTTAAAAAATATGATTCAAATGTTCTAGTAATGATTCAAATAGTGTTATCTTCAATAGTCGCTTTTTCAAGTAAAAACTACAAAGTAAACTTTTTTTGAAAAGTACGGGTCTTCTTTATCTAAAAATAGCGTCTCCAAAAATTTCCGAATATTTCAGAAGCAGATAAAATTCCAACCTGAAATTGCGCCAAAACATCCCTTTCGTATTTGAGCATGTACTCCCAATGAAAGGCGGGCTGATGAATGAACACGTTTCGAAGAAGCAGAAGTTCTGGGTCGACTCTGAAATTTTTTAAAATATAAATTTTAGCTATGTTTCAAGAAATTTTATAAGGCACAAAGTATGCAGGAAAGTGATTATTCATTCGTATTTGCTTCATCTCCAAAATATATATTTTTAATTCGTCGGGTATGTTTAAAAATTTTGCATAAGAAAACACTATTCGTGAAATTTTAATGCTGCTCGATCCAGGTATAGAAATAAAACAACAACAAACGACCAACCTCAACCACAGAACCGGTGAATCTTGGTCCATGTTCGTCAGATCGATTTCTATTTCTTCGCCCGTATAAAGGGGAACTTTTTTCTGAAAATAAAAAAAATCATTTCATCATTGAAGATTTCTAGAAAGAAAAGCTAGGAATTTTGAAATTACAAAAAAAACTAAATTTGAGCTAAAACAAATCAAGACCAGCCTTTTTCTGCCTCCTGCCCTTGGAGTGGCACTGCAACTCGGATCGAGAGATGTCGCTGTCGATTTGGACGGTGTGAGAGAAGGAACCATCCAACTCTTGCACCACCACTGTCAAAGGGCCGAGGTATCTGAAAGTGTTTTCTTAATTTTATTATAGCTTTTAAATAAAAATTTATGGGTTACGTTTCATTAAAAGTTGAAAGTTCCATTAAATTTTTATACTCAATTTGAGTTTAAGTGGCAGGGTTAAAACACTTTTAAAAGTATGTTTCAAAGTTTTAGAAAAAGTATGAAAACGCACACTTTTTCAATATGTCATATAGCATTTCTTTCAAAAATTTTAATTTATAAAAAATTAAACTCCCACCTCATCCTACCATTTCCCTGTTCGATATCCTGTTTGGCCTCCAATTCGATGATGTTTCTTTTCCGGTTGAACTGGAACGAGACTTCGATCACCACATGGCCGCCCTCGTAGATCCAATAGTCCTGGAAAGTCCTCATTTCCTGCCCGGACACAGTCATTAGAGTTCTGAAACATTTTATTTTCCAATTTTCACCATTTTTTCATTCCATGAAAAGCCGTTTTCTTCGGAAAAGGCAATGAGAGGTTTAAAATATCATAGATAAAAAGTGTATTCTAATGAAAATCGTTTCGACAAATTCTGACACACGATCTTTATATTTTATGTCATTTCGAAAATTAGATATGTTTCAAAATTTCTATATCTTTCAACGAGGAAGAAATGGTTTGATATTTCGATTAACTTTAAAATTGTTATACACGATTGATCTTCTTCTCCCACGAGGAAAGGGTACTATTTCGTCGTTTTCTAAACTTCTATGGTTAGCCACAGGAGAAAACAATCGTGTATCGTGCATCAAAATTTACAACCGCGTTTAATTATGAGGTGCTCGAAAATATACCTGAAAAACGACTCAGTCGAAATGACGAGATGTGTCCAGCAGACGGGTTTGTCCCTTCTTCCTGGAAAATAAAAAGAATTTTCAAAAGTCACTTTTCATTTGTTCAAAATGTATTAAAATAATAAAAAAGTTACCCGACATTTGCTGAGCCACGGTTAGAATTTTCTGAAGAACTTGGAAGAATAGCTCGTGTCCAAGGCGCTTGTAAAGCATGCGCAGAACCAAGTGACCCTAAAAATAAAACGTTTCAAAAATTGTACTTCTCCAAAATTAAAAGAAAAGTACTCTCAATTACTACTTCATACGATATATAGTATCAATTTGAATAAAAGAACGCAGAGCTTGGAGTAAAAGCTACGTCGAAAGAATTGCTATTTGTTCTTTAAAGATCTGTCTTATTTTCTTGAAATTTATAAAAATTTGGCACCTTTTTAGCGAGCGCATCCGCGTACAGAGGACTGCAGGTACGTTCATTTCTCGGGTCGAAATGCAAGTTGATTCGCGGTGAATGAGTTAGTCTCGGCCTCAGAACTACCTAGAATTATTAGTTTTTCAACAAAATATTTAAAAAAAATAATTAAAACATAGACAAAAACTTGCCTTTCCCCACTGGTACTCGTAATCGCAGACGGACTGAAGAGTGCGTTTCAGCTGGTAGAGGAACTCGCTCGTGCCGAACACCTTCTCGATGTAGAACGAGGTGATCAGTCTGGAGAATTCATTTTTCATTTTTGCCAAAATCTCGCTCGAACGCAATAATACAATCCCCACCATTATATCAAAAATGTTTCGTTAAATTTAGAAAAATTTGAAACATATTCTTTTCAATTTCATGATTTGTTTGCGATTTAAAATTGTAACGATCGACAATGGTATAACTATTGTTCGAGATATTTGTATGTTTTGACATAAATGATACATAGTTCATCGATTAAAAAGTAATAAAATATGCTAACCTTGCAAGAGACTTGACCAACCACCAATCGACCCAGTGCGAAGGGGTGATGAAAGACCCGAAAAACTGCTGGAAATGTTATCATTTTATCAGAAATCTCTTATCAAAAGCTTGCAAAAACAACTTCTTTGAAAAGGACTCGATTTCCCTATCTTCATCAACACAATTTTGCCAGCAAATTAGGTCAAATTCTCCAAAATCACGAATGCTTTACCTGAGCTACTCCGAAAGCAAGCAGCTGTCTGGATTCCTGCACTGCATCGATGATCTTCTTGTGATAGAGCACGTTGACGGAGAACAGCGTCAGACCCGCGTACACTGTCACGTCATCCGGACTCTGAATTCTCGCGTCTTTAACTTTAAATTCAGAAATTTTCCATATATTAATGTAAACGATTTTCACTCAATTTTGAGCCACTTTTAACTTCGCTAAAGAAGCAACCATTAATGTTTTAAAAATTCCAATCTTTCCTTTTACTTTTTGAAATATACCCGCACAATTAAAACTCGAAAATCATAAATGGAATATTTTAAATTAAAAATTAGCATAAATTCCAACCTTATCAACGAAAGCGAGTTTATAGGACGGGTAGGGGAAGCGACAGGAGAGCAGCTCTTCGAAATACTCCATGATTTTGCCGACCGGAAAGGTCGTGTGCTTCACGAGGGACACCAGACCGGGTAGCGCGAAACTCGTTACCTGAAAATAAAAGATTACCCGAGACTTTAGGTCAAATATCCTAATGATTTTTACTTTTTCTAGCTGAATTTTAGCATTAGTACATTTTTACGACTAATTACAGAAAATTGTTTTGTTAATTTCCAAAGAAGTCATAAGTTTGAAAGAATTTACTTGAAAAGTAATCAACGCTAGAACTCTGATATAACGAAATTTGAGAAATATCTTAAAAATGTATATATAAAGAGTTTTTTCGAATTGTAATATATAATTCATGACATCGGGAAGAAATCGAATAAATCAAACTCAAAAATCAGGTTAATTTTTTAAATGTGCATTCCCAGGAGAACTTGATCCACTCAATGCTTTTCCTATTTACCGAAGATACGCTTCTCTCAATCACATAATGGTAGAAATTCACACCATTTGATAAGATTCGAACAAATTCAATTTTAAAATTCTAAATTAGAAGAAAAACAAAGCCAAACCTCCGAAACCTCGGGATGTGCGATGGGAACGAACTGTCCGACGGCGAAGCCAATAGAACAGGCCGCGGTCGGGATCGACTGCTGGAAGTGGTAGACCTTCACATCGAGTTCTTGTGATAATTCCACGTCCTGAAACTTATTTGTTAATTAAAAACATCTTTTTCTTTCTCTTGAAATCGTAGAGAAATTTTGTCTTGCAAAGTAAAAATATGATAAATTTAAAATTAAAATATATAAAAATCGTGCCACTAATTCCGCACTAGCGACAGCCGTATGGGAGACATCGCAGGTGATTTTCAACCTCCAGAGTGACAATTGATCCGGAGAATCCCGGCAGGGCAACCATTCTCGAGTGCCTGGAGATAATTAGGGTAGTTAACTAGAATTAATTTCCCAATAAATTAACTCGAAAATGTTATACCTTGAAAACTTTAAATAATTGTTAATTTCAAAAACTTCATGACCCAAAAAATAATTCGAAAAACGGAGAAATTACCACTCATGTAGGAGCTCCTGTAGGTGAATAGATGAGCGCCTTTCTCCGTGATACCATCCATCCCAGTCGCATGAGAGAATTGGATGCTCTAAAGTTGGAAAATCACATCGAATATGTGTGAAGTTTAAAAATCCCCACATGTTTTGGCTTGACGACCATCACGTCGATGGAGACTTTGATGCTTTGCTGTTCGCCAACGAACTCCCTCAGAGAGTCCGGAACCATGATTAGAAGCTGATCTGAAAAAAGCTATTTTATTTTCTTTTTTTTAATTTCTTTTAATTCTTCATGTTCCTTTCAAAATAAGAAAAAATCGACTCACAATCCTTTTCCGTGTACGTCTCGTAGACTTTCGAAGAGAATTCGCCGATCGCCGGGTTTTTCAGCTCCGATACCGTATCCTGAAAATTAGCATAAAGACTAAAAACGAAGAATTGTTGTGCCTTGAAGGTGTTGATTCTGACGTATTCGGCGTCGATGTCATTCATCGTCACTGAACCGGAGAATTCGGCTTCGTTCGGCAAGAGGGCGCCTGAAATAAAAGAAATAAGAGAACGGGAATATTTTGTGATAAAAAAGAGACTGAAAGAAATAGAATCAAAGATAAACCCACAATTTCCCAAATGGAGAGGAACGGCGGTGAGATTCGGAACGATAGGAGCTATGATTAGGTCCGTGTGAACTCGGAACGACTCGGCAGCGAAGTCGATCTGGTCGATTATCACCTAAATTTCTATCTTTCAACAATTTTTAACCTCGATTTCCTAGTCATTTCGGCCCAATGAATTGGACAAAAACCCTTCACTCTTTCCTTAGGAAAAACGAATAACATCCCAAAATTATCGAGAAAGAATAGAACTATGGCTATCTCAAGGAAAATGGAGGCTTGTTCCTCATCTAAACGGAAAACAGGATTGACCATTTTCAATAACAAATCTCACTACTTGGATTGAAAAATGCTTTCATTCGACACTTTTAACATTAAACCAAAACTGTGTAAGTTTACAAAAAGCGTTTTTTAATAAATAAATAGGAAAAATCGCCTACCACTTGGGTGAGCACCCGAATCTCGTCAGCGCACTCGATGTGGGGAGCGGTGGTGGGCTCCTCCTGAATGGCCGCCTGTCTCTGCTGCTGCTGCTGCCCTCCGCCTTGGTCAGGCACGTGCCCGTTCACCGCACCGTTTACCATCGAAAAACATTTTTTCACTATGTTTCAAAAGACTTATATTTTTCCCCTCCCGAAAGACAGGCGATTCATCGAGTTTTCCTGTTAGATAAACAACTCAAGAATAAGTTTTACCAATTCAAGTGTTTTAAAAAACTTAACTGAATGATTATTTGAATAAAAGTTGATCTACTGCTCAAATTATTCCAAAACGCAAGAAAAAGTTCCCACCTGTCCATTTTCATGGCCTTCTTGACCCGGGATTCCTGACGATCGAGGCCCCTGCCCATTTACGGGCTGCCGCCACTCCATTTGGTCGTCCTGCGGTTTGGCCATTTGAGCGGGAGTTTGTCCAGAAGATGAGGAACTCGGCCGTTCACCATCCACTAACTCTGCTCGCATCAAACTGAAAAAGGCATTTAAAAATCGATAAGTTAAAATTTAAAAAAAAATTGAATATGAAACCCTGAATACATTTTTTCAGAAAATTCGGGAAGAAACATAGAAAATCCTTGAAAATGAAGTTTCCGAAATATTTGAAAAATAATAAGATAAAGATATTCCAGTGTCTTAAAACACTTGCTTTAAAAAAGAATTTAAAAATGCGATTTTCATGATTTATTAGCGATTTGTTGCTTTTTGGAGATGTAGTTTGGGGTGATCTGGAAATTCTTCTTATTGCCACAGGTCAGACATTTCCTCTGGAGGACTTTCTTCTGAATCATACGGCACTCGACTTTAGGAATCTGAAAACAATTTTTTTAGAATTATTACTGTGAAATTAGTCAACATCAATCAGGATTTTGCATTTCATGTGAAAATCGTTGAAACTTATAACATTTATTTTGAAAGAGGAAAACTTTCATTATTTCTCAAATAATATCCGCTTAGCAGTATACTGATTCTGCAAACTTTCAACTGTAGATAAATAATTTCTGAAGCCAATCTATTCTTTTCTTCTAAATGAATATCAAAATTAGATTAGAAGAGTCGGGCTAAGTCTGTCATTAATTTCAAACTTCCTAGTCCTAAACCAATCATCTTTGAAACAGACCTTAGCCGTGAGCACCTCCCTGCATCTTTTGCAGAAGGTTCGCGATATTTCGTGTGCGATTTTGGGCCGTTCGACGTTCAGCACGCCGCGCAACAGCTTGCTGTATTTCCTACTCAACTTCGCGAAACCGTCATTCGGCAAATTTCCTGAATTAAACCATTTTTTAGAAAAATTTTCCCTAAAAATTGATATTTTCTAAAAAAAAAAGAAGTGATTTATATCGGATTCTTCCAAGGAAAATAATAAATTAACAAAAATACCTTTCAAATTCTGAAACTTTGAAAAAAAACCAACCTTGCATCGAAACTCCGACCGACGCGTTGTAGAGGAAATGAACGCGGTGGTGAGCGGGCGTGACGATGGCAGGTGGTTCTTCTGAAAATTAAAATAAATAAATTATCCCAGTCGATTTTTAAACATGATATTAGAAAATTTCTCTAACCGTCTTACTTTGATTTCCCTGTGTCGTGTTGGGTTCTACCGTAATTCCGGAAGACGTCGACGGTTGTGGAGCGACTTCTGACGTCATCTGGAAATTCTAAAATTCAAAAAAAATCGAAGAGGAACGAAGTATTTCAGTGAGAAATTGAAAAAGGAACGAGAATGAAAGTGCGCTTCAATGCGATTTCCTTCGTTGCACGGTAAACGCGCTCCAATGCCAACTTTTCTTTTCACAAAGCAAGCTTTTTCCAAAATTATTTCAGGTAGATTTCTAGGTCTAGCATAACCGTTTTTTTCTATCAAAATCAAATAAAAATGACATTTATTATTTTCGAGATCAAGATTGTTTACTCAAAATCAAAGTTGATTAGTGATTTGTCGTTTTCGCTTCTTTCATTGTCCAAATCTAACAGATCTGACGTCGTGTTCGTCGTCGGGGCTTCAGAACCTTGGACATCGATCAAATCGACGGCTTCTTGCGCCTCATCTACCGCATCCTCGGCACTTTGACGCCGCTCTTTGGATTCTGATTCGCGTAACGTTAACTGAAGATTTTCATTTTTATCTATATTTGAAATTCATAAAATACAAATAATATCGTTCGAAAAATTTTCTCTCAAAATGAAAATAAAAATACCGTTGAAACATCGATCTCAATCTGGCTGTTCGCGGGTTTGCTCATCGCTCCTTCACAGGCCTTCTGGCAATCTCTCATCGCCTCCGCATACCGCGTCAGATGACCGGCTATGTCTCTTACTGAATTTTTTAAACCATTAGTTTTCGAAACGAAATCTCGCTTCACTTTTTTTCTAGTTTAAAAATAGGAAAAATGAGATGTTATGAATTTCAGATTTTTTGTTCTAAAATTACCATGTTTCTGATCGAGCAACTCAATCTTCACCATGACGTCGTGCCGCATCTTGACGAATTTCTGTCGGGACGCTTGGCGACAGCGGAGCATTAATCTGGAATTTCGTAAAATATGTTTTAAGGAAATCAGAAACTAAACAATTCTTCCAGATTTTGATAAGCTACCTTGTTTTTTCTTCCAAGCCTTCATTGATATTCAATTTAGCATATGCGTTTGACTATGTTTCAAGAAAACCCAAGATGAAGAGAAATGTCAAACAACTGATATACACACTAATTTTGATTATTTATAACTTCAATCCAATAAAATAAATGTAAAGTTTTACTATATTTTAAATCGAGTATCTCGACTTAATTGCCAAATTACCTGTATTCGTAATTGCCCGACTCGACCCTGTAGAGGTTCTCATTGAGTTGGTGGACTTCGGCCTCTTCATCGTCCATTTCTTTAAGCTTCAGGCAGTACGAGAGGTATTCGTATTTCACGTCCAGGTATCTGAAATATAGAAAAATCTTTTTCCAAAATACCCATTTTTCAAGAAACTTTCATTTGTTTCAAATTTCAATAGAAATTTTGGAAATGTATTTTCCAAGAACGCCCTTACGATAAAGCTGGATTTCTTCAAGAAAAAGAAATCCTTTATAAACATTTTCTTTACTTTAAAAATATGACTATTCAAGATTTTATCAATAAAAGCATGTTTCAGAAACATCCTACTTTTTCAGCGTAGCCTCTGTATCAGGAATGACGTGTTCTGAATAGGTCGCTAGATCCGCCAACATCGAGCTCATCTGTTTGAGGGTGGTTTCCTGAAAAATTTAAATTATGAAAAAGGATAAAAATGCCTGCAAATAGAAATTTTCAATCTTGAAAGGCAAGAAAAATACTTATTTCCCAAAAATCCTATTTTCAAACTACAAGCTAATTTTAAAAATAGCCAAGAAACTTTATTCCGAAAATTCGATTTTTTCAAAAATACAAGTGACCTTATTTTTGCCTATCTGCCTGTGAACTTCACCAAAAGTGTAGAAAGCTTCGTTGGCGTTTTGTTGAACTTCGTGAGCGGCCAATTCACAGAAAACGTCGCCTATTGCTGAAACTTTTGATTTTTTAAAGAAGTATTTTGCTGGTGGGTAAATGAATGTTCTAAACTTAAAGAACTCGAACCTTTCTGATAGAATCCAAGCCTTTCTTCGTAATGGAGTAAATCGTTGAAGTATCCGATCAGGTTTCGGTAGAACTCGGCATTTCCTTCTAGGACCTGAAACACAAAAGTTTAAATTAGTTTACTAAAATAAGCTGAAACTTCGTATTATCATTATTTTCACGATTTAATTAGAAAGAAATGAAATCTCGACCTTGATTTTATTTAGCAGAGGGTCATTGCAGAGAATCGCCCTGGAAAGTCCTAACGCATCCGCTGAGTCTGTATCCATAAATTCTACCATTTTGTGTTTGACCTTCTTCATCAAAATATCAAAAGTTTTGCCCTTTTCCGGATCGTCTTCAAGCTTGTTTATTGTTACCTGAAATGGCTTATCGTTTTGATTTTTTAGCCTCGAAAACTCTGAAACCCACTTTAATCGGAGTCGTACTGCATTGAATCAATTGAGCCACTGCAGATTTCCGTTCGCCTTTCACCGAAATCCCGTTGATCGCTACGACCTCGTCGCCACACCGGATTCGGAAATTAAATAGTTTTTAAAAATTTTATTTCATACAAATCCTACCTCCCGTCCTTTTCTGTGGGTGAGCCATCGAAAACTTGAACCACATACACACACGGGCAAAAAGGATGACCTCCTCCTGAAAAAAATTAATTTTTAATAGAAAAAGATTGAAATAGTAATTTCTTTAAAAAAATATTCATCGAAAATTTCCTTTGGTAGAAAAATTTAAACTTACCGATCGAAATTCCGACCAACCCCTTTTCATCCTTCATGATTTCGACGGTTTCCGATTGAATTTTGAGACCAAGCCGATCTTCTTCGTAGTAAAGGTCCATCTGAAACGAAAAATGTTAAACTAAGAAAAGAATAAGTTTAAAAAATTCTCACCTTTTCGATATTTCAGGCTAGAGCTATATTGGTTCCATTGCATGTGCTTTTCCCTTCACCCATGTGCCCTCGAGGCTCTGCGTTTATCGATTTTTCGCCCTCCTCTCCCGGCCTCTGGCCATAATTGGAGAATTCATCAGTCTAAACGAAAAGCTAATATTTCATCCCCCAAACTATCGGTTTTTTTTCCAAGAAGTCTTAGAAATTCGAAAATTAGCATATTTTTAATTTGTTAGCATGGTAGAATTAGCTAATTTAATAATTACAAGGACTAGGAAATCTCGCGAAGTGCTAATCGTCAAATTGGTCGATGTTTTTTTCACTGCAGGGACATTTTGACGTATTGATCACGATGAAATCACTGAAAAGTGCCCGGACGGTCTCATTTGTTAACAATTCTCAGAAAATTGTTTCCATTTGTGAAGAAAACGAGTGTTGAAATTAGAACTTTTCACTCTTATTTTTGCATGTCTAATTGTCACATTTTGTATAAAAATTTACATCTTGAAAAATGGATATGTGTTGAACACGGAGAATTTTGATAAGATAGCCGCTTTTTGAATTTTTACAATTAAGTTTAGTTTCATATTTTGATTTATGCGAGCGCAAATGCATTTTCATTGTGTGTATTTTATATTAAGAGAATATTATCATTTCAATTTGTCATATAGTGGGTATGAACTTTTGTATTGATATTCTTTCTTTTATGGAAATAGTTTTCTCGAAATTAATCAACACAAATTCGCCTGCAAAAATATTTACTTATTGGGATCAGAAACATCATTAAAAGATCAAAGAGAAACTTAAAATAAACAAAGTTGAACATAAAAATCGAAATAGAATAATAAACCCAAAATATCCGCGAGGTTATTAAGCAAAAGAAATAAACTTAAATTGTACCATCTATGAGGCAGTATTATTATCGGTTATTCGGAATCGCGATGTTATATATTCTATTTCTCTGGATTTGATTATTATCTGGTCTTCGTGCCAAAGTCTTCACTACAACACCAACTTTATTCTTCGATTTCTCACGATTCTGGGTATCCAATCTCTAAATTTTAATTATTGAAAAAGATGTGTAGAAGACATGGTCCGCTACCTTAATTGCACTTTTAGTCAGGAAATATAGTGTTAAAAACTGAATTTGTGGACCATACAATGCAATACTAATTACGTGCCCCTAAATTTATTTTAAAAGCTTATTTTATTTTGAAGGGCTATATAGAAACCTTGCGGTATCATGATACGAGACTTGAGCAAAGTAGGGTGTGTGAAATCAGGGAAGTGTTTATTTCCCTACGGCAATTAATAAGAGTAGTAACTAATAGGTACTCCCATTTTCCCACAAACTGCAGCTTTTTTCGAACGAGGAACTTATGAATGAGAGAGTGCAGAGAAGCTAGAAAAAAGTTGCAATTTGTGGGAAAACAGGCGTAGTAAGTATTAAACAAAAATGATTGGATTTTTTGTTTTCTACTTTATTAATGAGCTTACTACTTATTACTTTTATTAGTTGCCTTCCGCTACTATTTCGTCAGACAGTAGCTATATGACTGAGGACAGAGGGCTTAAATAAGGGACACTTCATCAGTTTTTTTTTTAAATACACCCATCATCTCATAGTTAGGACTTCTGTCATTTAGTAGAATGCCCTCCGTCTTCTGTCATATAAGAAGTTATTTATAAAAATCGAGTTTTTTGTAGAGAGGGGTGGTACCCAAGAAGTTGACCCTCAAATTTCGAGTTCATTTATTGTCCCTGGGGGTTTTCGACCACGCTGATTACGAATATGACGGTTAAAACTCGATCCGATCACTTGTTCCGCATGTTCCGGAAGGTCCGCATCCGGTAGTTTCGAAAAATTCTATTTTCGTTATTCGGCATGGGAAAAATTCAAGTTTGGTATCAAAATGCTCGCAGAGACCAGCTGAGCACGATTCTGAAGTGATCTCGTCGAAATGACACCGAGTAAGGAAGTTATGATGAACATAGTGAAACATATGGAAAATGTCATATTAAGTTTTCGCTTCTTTTAATTTTTAATTCTTTAAAAACCCCAGGTTCCGTGAGTTATTTATACTGGAAAGTAGCCCAGGTCTTCTAGTTTCTGGAACACTTGGCCGTTTTTCTATAGACTGCCCGCTAGCGGAGAAATGCCACTTCTTCGAAGAGTTGTCATGACTCACTTTTGTCTAACTTGACTTAAAAAATTCATAACTTTCATAATTCTAAACCAAATTCGGTCATTCTTTTTTTGTTTGATTACTATTGATATTCAGTTTATCAGGCACCAAAAGATAATTTTTTTGAATAACGATTTCTGCAGAAATGCGCACTTATTTGCGCCATAATTGCACACCTTTCAACCTGTCCTGGGTTTACGCGTAAATGACGTTGAAAAAATTCATCCTTCCAGTATGTTGCGTAGAATGACATAGTGAACAGCTTTGTTTCAGGACCGACCTCGAATTCACATTTGTATGAGCTCCAGAATTTTTTAAAGTTCAATAACCAATTATTGCAAAGTGCCTTTAGGGCAGTAAACTTCAAAAATTCACAGCTTCCTATATTTCACACCAAATTTCATGATTACTTTTTTATTTTGTAGATTTTGAGTAGGAGAATAAATTCTAAATATAAAGAAAATTTTTAGAAATTAATTTTGGCGGGAGAAATTAGCCTAAGTTACCCTATATATCCGTACTGTGTTTACAAGGGTAATGTGAGTTAAAGTTGAATTTTCAATAAAATCTTGTAGAGCTCTTCAAGTTGATCAACTTTTGTTCCAGAACTTATTTTAGAATGTGCACACACAGGGAGATATGATTTTTTGAAAATTTCTGTCAAAACGGTATTATGCTGAATTTGGCTGTCGAACTTCAAAAAATTCTGGAGTCCCAACGGTAATGAATCCAGGATAGGTTCTGAAACAAAAGTTGTTCGTCATGTCATTCTACGCAACATACTGGAAGGACATATTTTTCCAACGCCATTTACCCGTAAACCCAGTACAGGTGTATGAGGTAACTTCGGGTAATTTTTTACCGATAAAATTTATTTAAAAAAAAATTATTTTTACTTTCACTTTATTCTCACGCTCAAAACCTACAAAATAAAAAAAGAATCATGGAATTTGGTTTAGAATTATGAAAGTTATGAATTTTTCAAATCAAACTAGGCAAAATGAGTCATGATAACTCTTCGAAGAAGTGGCATTTCTCCGCTAGCGGGCAGTCTATAGAAAAACGGCCAAGTGCTCCAGAAACTAGAAGACCTGGGCTACTTTCCAGTATAAATAACTCACGGAATCTGGGGCTTTTAAAAGGTTAAAAATTAAAAGAAGCGAAAAATCAATATGCTATTTTCCATATGTTTTACTATGTTCATCATAACTTCCTTACTCGGTGTCATTTCGACGAGATCACTTCAGAATCGTGCTCAGCTGGTCTCTGCGAGCATTTTGATATCAAATTTGAATTTTTCCCATGCCGAATAACGAAAATAGAATTTTATGGAACTACCGTATGCGGACCTTCCGGAACATGTGGAACAAGTGGTCGGATCGGGTTTTAACCGTCAAATTCGTAATCAGCGTGGTCGAAAACCCCCAAGGACGAAAAATCAGCTCGAAATTTGAGGATCAACTTCTTGGGTACCACCCCATACTCGATTTTTATAAATAACTTCTTATATAGTAACTGCCATTTCGCCATATCTCGCGTCATGATCGTCTTGCGGTTCTCATTTTGCCTTTTATGAATATTCTTACAAGGAACCCATTTAAATCGACGCTACTCGAAGTCAGGATCGTAGGCAAGAACGTAATCATTCCAGCACAATAGATGATTATTTCAACAACTGTCTGAAACAATATCCATCATTCATAAGAAATATTTCATGCTAATTTTCTACATGAGCTATCAACCGTAGACTCAGACTATTTTCACTTTTCCTCAGATCCTTCGACATTTTGCTATACTGTTGTTTGAGCTTCATCAGTAGATAAACGGCACTCCAGATTAAAATCGGAATTAATATTCCATTTATTATGTCATTTGCCGTGAATTGAACATAAACATTCTGAATTTGGAATTATATTCATCCTGGTTGAAAGTATAATCCAAAATGTTATATTGGTCAGGGGTGTTCTAAATTTCGACTTCTGGGGTTTGGGAATTCCAATTTTGATCCCGGAATTTTAAAGATTAAAAATTTTAACACCCCTGATATGGATTTTCTTACGTAATACAACATAGATTTGGATAAATCTGTGGACATCAAAATATTCCAATAATCATCCTGTGTTTCTGCATCTAATTGATTTATTCGACGGTCCGTATCATTCCTATATGACTCATTGCCAATAAATATGATGCGATAAAAGGTTCTTGCATTCATAAATTGATAAATGAACGTAATAATTATCGTTGAAGCAATGAATATGCATTTGTTGAGGTTTGTGATTCGATAATTTGGTTTACTAAAATAGCTTTTTGAAAGATCAATGAAATTTATATAGATCTAGGAAGAATTTGAGTCATACTCAAAAATAGACGGGAAATCGCAAAACGAAATCATAATTATGACTTCAAAATTCTCCCCAGAATATTTGTTGAAAGTTTCAAGCTAGAGAGAAAAAAAACATTTTTAAAAATCTTATG